>BLSH010036640.1:1348911-1363640 GCA_018402905.1 Glandirana rugosa
GGTAGCCGGCGGAGATAGCGTCCATCCTACCCGCTCCCTGCCCCCCCGATACACAGTGAGCGCGCTCACAATACCAGTTATCGTGGCCGCCCTCAGGTGACAACGGTTTGCAATAACGAGCCACTTTGCTGCCGTCAAGCCACAATAAGTGGTTAAGAAAACATCTACCTATCTATACATACTGTCCAATCAGTGTCTCTGATCACTGCCACACCATTTCACTGGTGACCGTATGGGGAAAAAAAAAAAAAAAAAAATTAAAAAAGGTCTTAATTTTTCAAAAAAATGTTTTCTGTAATGTCCTGACATTTTTGAGCTTCAAGAAATGATGTAGGCTGGTCAGTACATCAGGATTGATTGTTTGTGGACTGTAACGTTCCTGCAGACTAAATAATAGACACCAATTTGGGTTATTTTTAAAGAAAGGTAGAATACATTTTGGCGGAAATTTCTGAACAATTTGCAAAATTTTGTAACAGAAAAAACAAAAAAAAAACAAAACACACACACCAGGGAGGCCTTGGGGCTCAAAGCACTATGCCCTGAGCCCACCCAGTTGTGTGGCAATAGTGAATACTCCTGAGACCCGTCACCCGACTGACCGAAAGGAGAAGTGGGGAGGGGGGGTTTGTGTGTGGCTGTATTGTTTGCCGCCCCCCAAATAAAAAAAATAAAAATAAATCACGCACACACACACACACACACACGCTGCCATTGCCATACAGGGGAAACCATGTTTGATAAAGATGCACTGTATGGGGCATTAGCAGCTAGGAATCCAGTGAGTATGGTACTTATTCACAACTGGTGGTAGATATTTTAGACAGGGATACCAGTCACGGAATGGCTCATTGTACTTTTTTTTACCCATTTGAGATATATATAGCACACTTCAGTCCGAAAAGTATTTCCCCCTTTAGGGCCAGAGCACTTTTTGTGATTCAGCACTGCGTCACTTTAGCTGACAATTTCGCAGTCGTGCGACATTGTACCAAAAATGAAATTGACGTCTTTTTCTCCACAAATAGAGCTTCTTTTGGTGGTATTTGATCACCTCTGTGTCATTTCTGATCACTGATAAACCAAAAAAAAAAAAAAAAAAAAAAAAAAAGAAAAAAGCGTATATTGATTGGTTTGCGCAAAAGTTGCTGCATTTACGAACAATGAGAATTTATGGGGTTTTTATTTATTTTTTTACTAGTAATGGCGGCGATCTGCGATTTTTAGCGGGACTGACATTGCGGCGGACATGTTGGACAATTTTGATACTTTTTTTGGGTCCATTGGAATTTATATAGTGATCAGTGCTATGAAAATGCACTGATTACTGTGTAAATGTCACTGGCAGTGAAGGGGTTAACTGTGTGGGGGCTGGGCTGAATGGGGGAGGAGAGTGATCATGGCTCCCATATACAGGGAGCCTACGATCCCATTCCTTCTCCCGTCAGAACGGAGATCCGTTGTTTACATACACGGACCTCCGTTCTGTCACTGCGGAGGAGCGATCACAGGTAGCTGGCGGACATCGAGTCCACCCTACCCACTCCCTGGCTCCCCCATAACACACTGAGTGCGCCCTTGATCTCGCAGGCCACCGTCGGTTTGCGATATCGAGCCAAGTTGCCGTCGTCAAGCCACAGCGGGTGGTCGGCAACTGGTTAGAAGGGTAACTCCACTTTCGTGGGGGAACAAAAAAGTATATATAGCATATACAATTGCGACACCAGCCATATTGTGATTGAATATTAAAAATTACATTTCCTTTTCAATCTGCAGCTACTGTAATTCTGAAAATGCAATGCAATATGGCTATCTGGAGGTGTCCTGTACAGAATGGCCCCTAGAAACATAATTTCCTTCTTGTGTGATTGGCTCACCAATTTTACCAGATGTCTGCATAAGAAACACGTCAGATTTCAGGCATCCCCTGGAACAAAAATGTCATTTTTGGTGAGATACTGCCAATAGGAACTCGTCTAAAGGGGTGCAGGCCCAGCAGCTTTCCTCATTAGTGCCCTGCAGGAGCACAGCTGATAGATTATGAAATGACTCCCATTAGATAAACTGATTTCTTCAGAACAAAAAAAAAACGTAGGCATCTGCAACAAAGGTTATAATCCTTGCAATGTACATAGATCACCCAGAGAGGAAATGTTTTCTCAACAAAAGTGGAGTTACTCTTTTTTTTTTTTAAACTATTGCAGTCTCTAATTGTAATTTATTCACGTCATATCACTTTGGGATCCTATTTCTAGGTGCTGCACTTTATGTTGTTGCTCACCTCTGTCCATACTGGTCTCAAATTCCCTTCCGATTACTGAAATCTGGCTTCAAGAGTCTGACTCTGCCTCTCCCGCTACACTCTTACATGGAGGCTTCCACTGGACTCACCCACCAAGGCTCTGAATGGAAAGAAGGCGGGGTTGGTTTTCTTCTATCCCCACTGTTCAGCTTAAGGCCTGATTCACACCTATGCATTTTTAGTTTTCCATAGGAAACCATATTAAATTGACTCACTAACACAACCTCACACAACCTCATCACTTTCAGTGTCCCTGTCTTCAACCACCTTACCCTCCAAGCAGCAAATTACCAAGTAGGAACCTTCGCTCTTCTGCTACTTACCTCCTCTGATAAAATCTTACCCCTGTCCTGCCCTGGTCACTTCTGTCTACAACAGTTCACTCTAGCCCTTACTGGACACACTTGCTCCTTTCATTGCATGCAGAATCAGGCTATGACCATTACAACCTTGGCAATCTGACAAATACCAGAAATCTCAAGAGACAGCCGTGCAATGGAAACATTGTGGCATACAACCAAACTATTGCAAGCCTTTATCCTATATAGATCTGCCTTTCTACAATACAACTCCTCCCTCCATGCTGCCAAACAAACCTATATAATATTCTGCCATCCAGTCCTCATCGGCTCTTCTCTACTTTGTCCACCATCACCTCCACTCAGTAACTCACTCACTGCTCAGGAGATTGGCAATCAGTTCAAATACAAGGATTGATGCAATTTGTGAGGGCATCTTCACTGCATAGGTATCTATCCCACCTAAATAAAGCTATAGGCAACCACCCCCCCCCCCATTTTGGATAGAGTGAGGGGGAGTCATAGCCCCCACAGACAAACTGGAAGTGAGGGGAAATCCCTGCAAAATAAGGGAATCCATTGGGGCCTCCCAGGTTACCAGAACGGATGTCCCTTTTGGAAGATTTCCCCTTCCTTACTTTTCTGGGGACAACCCATAATTTGGGATTTTCCTTTTACTTTTAAATCGATAATGGTAAACAGGGAAAAAAAAATAAATAAAAATATATGGATCAATCTCCCTAACGCGGGGTCGCAGACAGCAATAAAAACCTAGGAAGTGTTCTGATCCCTCTCCACTATGGAAAAAAAAAGTTTTGCCTTTAGTTATACTTTAACATACCATGTACGAGACCACATTTAATACTTTCCTCTTCTTGTTAATACAGAAAAGGTCAAACTTCTCTCAGAAGCTTGCCTTACCACCTGTCTGCTGGACCATGTACCCTCAACTACTACAGTCACCTTCTTGCTCTATTCTATGCTCCCTCACTCACATCTTCAACCGCCCCCCCCCCCTACTGGCAGCTACTTAAAAACTCTCCCTGGACCCTACCAACCTGAACAACTTAAAGCCCCGTACACATGGGACGACGATCGTTCGTACAACCGTGTCGAATCGTATGTTGGCTGTTGTATGTAGCATACTGACTGCACTACACGATCGTACGAGCACAGAAAGAACGTTCAGGTGCATGTAATTAGCATCCGGCCGTTCCTGACTTCGGAGCATGCATGTTTTGCACAATAAAACTGTTGTACCAACTGCTCTGTACACACGATACAATGGTCGTATGAGAGCTTGTTGGTACGACCAAGTTTTCTAGTCTGCTCATACAACTCCATTGTACGACCGTCGTATGTTCGACTGTTCAAATAGCGCATACGAACGATCGATTTCGCATACAACGGTCGTGAGTACGACCTGTTGTATACAACCGTCGAACCATGTGTACGAGGCTTAAGACTCATCTCCTTTCTTCTATTTACCACTTAAATTTTAGGAGATCTACTCTACAACTATCTGAGCTCCCACCTCACAGACAATCACCTTCTTGACCCCTTACACCAGTGGTTCTCAACCCTATCCTCAAGTACCCCCAACAGGCTATGTTTTGGGAATTTCTTTTAGATAAAATAGCTGTTCAAAATTCCAAGCCATTGACCCTTATTTAAAAAGCACCTGTGCAAGATAAAGGAAAACCTGCTAACATTGCCTGTTGGGGGTACTTGAGGACAGGGTTGAGAACCACTGACTTACAGAGTCTGGCTTTCCCTCACGCCACAGAAACTGCCCTATAGATGTTGCTAATTGTTCCTTGAGCTATGGCTGCTTGACCTCCAATTTGATAGGGCATGCATAGTTTTTGGGTCAACACCACCTGGGAAAGCCAGCTACATGAACACAGTGATCTTTTTAATTTGTCTGTAAGGATGGCATTGTGACCACCCCTGCAAAGGGGACATCTTCCCATTAGCCACCAATGCAAGGGGCATTTTTCCCACTGACCACCAATGAATTGGTTTTTGCAAAGCTCTCCTGACACCTGAAAATTATTTCAAGGATTCCTCTGTAGTAAAAAAGGCTACCCTTCCTGCACCCCACAGTTGGTCAGAATAAGAAAAGTGGAAGGCATTAGGACAGAGCTCTTGTTTTGCAGGTTGAAATTTGCATAAGAACAGCCCAGAAAGACAAAAATTCACGGAACTCCATTAGAAATTGGACCCACTCTGGAGAGGGCTGGCATCTGATACAGACCAGAAGAGCAGGATATAATAGGAAATGTTACATGAAGGACATAGGACATGCTTCATTTGCTGGGGTAAGCAGCTTAAAGGGTAACTCCACTTCGGTTGATAAAAAAAAACAAAAAAACAAAAAAAACAAAACAAAAAACAAACTACACCTCTGAACAATTAATGCACACTACAGGGATTATAAACAAACTCTGTAGTCCTACCTTTTCTTGCTGTTAAACAGGGAAAGTTCTTTGTTTCACCAGACTTATTGCATACTCATTCTGAATGGGAGGGTCTGGTTCATTATCACTCAACTGGTGAACTCGGTGTTATCATATGGAAAAACAGCAGCGTTTGCATCCTTTTAGAAGAGATTAACCCTTGGGGAATATCTCACCATAACTTACATTCCTGTTGGTGCTGAAAATTGCAATCTGGCAGATTGAAAACTAAAAAGGGAATTTTTAATAACATGAATGGAGAACTATAGATCGGAGTTAAGTTAGTTCTGCATTCCTGTGACCCATTTCCAGTCAGCAGTGGGCTGAAGTCACCATACAATCTCATTTCACAATCCCCTTTAGATCTACCAACAACTCTGCATTGCAAGGGCATCAGCCTTTCTCAAAAACGTTTTACTCCAGATGAACTCTTAGAATAATTTCCAGACAGAGGTCAGGAAACCACTGCTAAAACCAGTTCATTGGGGGTCAGTGGGGAAGAAAAAAAAAAGTGCCCCCTCCCCCTTACAGTGGCAGTCAGAACACCTTTAGAGCTGGTTCACACTACAGCGACTTGGGAGGCGACTTGTGCAGCTCCAAGTCGCCCCAAGTCGCTTGCAAAGTGAAATCCCATAGAAGTGAATGGAAGCGGTCTAAATGTACACTACTGAAGTCGCTCCGACTTCAGAAAAGGTTCCTGTACTACTTTGAGGCGACTTCTATCCGACTTGTGCCCATAGAAATCAATGGAAGTCGCCTCCAAGTCGGTTCCCCCATCTAAAAAGAAGCGACTTCACAGTGAAAAGAATAGAATTTATTTTAGGGCAGCCCCCTCCCTCCCTTCTCTGATTGGCCACAGCAAAGTCGCCTGGCATGAAGTCGTGTTGTAAGTCGCGCTATAAATTGCCCAAAGTCGCGCTGAAGTCATGCATGAAGTCGGATCGCCTCAATGTGAACCGGCTCTTACAGATGGCTAAAAAGATCATTGGTGTCATGCAGCTGTGTAGACACCACCAAAAGGGAAACCTTGGCCCCCGTTCACACCGGTGCAACTTGTCATGTCATTTGACAGTTCCAAAAGTCGCACCCCGTTGTCGGCAATGGAACGGTTCACTATTTTTTGCAATTTCAGGTGTGACTTGCATAGACATCCATGCACAAATTTTCACAGATGTCAGGCACGTCACACCTGAAATTGCACTGACCTGCAGCTTTGAAATCGTGCTGCTTCAAGTCAAGTAGCACGATTTCACAGATGCATTCAGTGTGAACGGGGGCTTAGTGTTCTTATGGCTGAAAATTACTGGTTTACATACAAAAAAATTGAATGGTTTAGATATGTACTTATATTACATAATTTTGGACAATCCAATGGTGGCCATAAACTGCTAAAAAAAAAACAAAAAAACAAAAAAAAAACCCAAACCACACACAATGTAAACTGATCAATGGAATACACTGAGCTAAAAATTGATAGCATGGTAAACAGAACTTAATTGATGCTTTAAACAAGCTTAACCTGATTTTCTATCAATTTCATACATAAAATCAATTTGATCACACTGAAGTCTCTCTCTCTTTATGGTTTCTCTTTTTTTTTTTTTTTTTTTTTTATGGTCTCAAATGGATGGAAGTGGACTAATGCCTTGTACACACGGGTCGATGATCGTATACAACAGGTCGTACTAACGACTGTTGTATGCTAAATCGACCGTTAATACGCACGATTAGAACAGCCTACGTACAACAGGAGTTGTATGAGCAGACTAGAAAACTTTGGTAGTACCGACAAGCAGTTGTACGACCGTTGTATCGCGTGTACAGAGAAGTTGGTCCAACAAGTTGTATTGTGCAAAACACGCATGCTCAGAAGTCAGGAACAGCCGGATGCTAATTACATGCACCTGAACTTTCTCTTTATACGTTCACTACGTTCATCTTGGTCGTACGATCTTGTAGTGCATGTCAGTATACAAGATACAACAGCCAACATACGATTTGGGCCATTCGGTTGTACAATCGTCAAACCGTGTGTACAAGGCTTAAGGATGGGCTCAGGCGTGTTTGCAACCATACATGCTTGAGCCTGCCAGGAAGCGGACACTGCGCAGTGCTAACCACAGGCAGTGAGAGGTTTCCCGGTCGGCAGCTGCACAAATGTCTCACTGCCTGTCATTAGCACTGCGCAGTGTCAGCTTCCTGGCCAGCTTGGGCACATGGGGTTACGAACACGCTCGAGCCCATCCTTAGTTAGGACATGAAAACCCTTGTATGACGTGGAGGCTCGGTTCACACTGGTGTGATGTGGGAACCACTGTGTTTACTGTGTGGGTTCCCGCATTGCATCTGACTTGCAGGCAGTTCACACTGACACCTGCAAACCACTGCGGGTGTAGGGTTGCCACCTCATCCATTTAAAACTGAACACACATTAATCACACAGGTTCTGTGGCTGATTAAGGTGGTAATTAAACTCTCAGTGCCTTTCCTGCATTTAATTAGCCTCAGAACCTGTGTATTTCATATGTGCTCAGGTTTAAAGGGATGAAGTGGCAACTCTATGTGGGTGTCAAAATAAAGTTAAAGTGGTTGTCAACCTGTGACAACCACTTTAACGTACAGGTAAGCCTAGAAAAAGGCTTACCTGTAGGTGCCCTGCATATCTCCTAAACCTACACAGTTCAGGAGATCTGCAGTGTTCTGCTTGTGCTGACGTCATAGTGAAGAAACGGCCTCTGTGCCTTTTCTCCACTGACACTGTGCCGTGACATCACGTGACTTTGACCAGTCACAGTACCAGAGTCGTGGCCCCGGAAGGAAGAGGGGCAGAAGATGGACGCGGCCAGCACAGCAGACATCGCAGGCTACGTTTGCAGGTAAGTGGCACATAATGGGCTACTATGCGATGCATAGTAGCCTATTATGCTTCTAATTAACAGGGCATTGTAGAGGAAGTAACCCCCATCTGGGTTTACTTCCTCTTTAATGACACCCCCAAATTGGTTTTTCAGTGCTAACTGTAGTATCAGATGGCATGGGTCTGAACGCCCATGTGATCCGATTCCAGTGCGGACAAAAAAAAAAAAAAAAAAAAAAAAAAAAAAAAAAGGGAGTTCTGCACCATTTTGGTGGGAATGCAATGTAATTTCAGCCAAATTTACACCACGCAGGCTGCAATGTGCACAGCAATGCGGTGCGAATCACATGCGATTAGGGTTGCCACCTCATCCCTTTAAAACTGAACACATATGAATTACACAGGTTCTTTGGCTGATTAAGGTGGTAATTAAACTCACTTGGTGCCTCATCTGCATTCACTTAGCCTCAGAACCTGTGTAATCCATACGTGTTCGGGTTTAAAGGGATGAGGTGGCAACCCTACATGCGATGTGCAAACCCAGCCTGAATTTTTTTTTGGTGCCACAACTGGAATGAGGCTGGGTTCACACATATGCGACGTGGGAAGCGGAGCGCATGTCACTTGCAGGTAGTTCACACTGCCCGCTGTGGGTCTCAATAGAAAGTTAATGAAAACCCCTAGTTTGCAGTGCGCACTGAGAATTCAGACAGGAATCGGATCACATGGATGTGAACACCCAAGCGATCCGATTCTGGTGCGGACCAAAAAAAAAAAAAAGTTTGTATGGCTGAATTTGCATGGCACAGAACAGACATCGCATGTAATCTGCACAGCAATGCAGTGTGTCAATCACATGCAACGTCTGTTTGCACAAGCGTGAACCCAGCCTCACTTGTTGCCAATTGCTCAGCTGTGCCATTTTTGTCTCAATTAATCGTTTTGCTGCATTGTACAGTTTTATAAAAAGCAGTTTGCACAGTTTTTGATATGTATGGGCAGCTTAGCTTTACACCACAGCAGCAGTCTCTCTTTTATGATGGCATTTAAGTGGCACTAGAAGAAACATATGAAAGCATAGCTTGTGATGCATGATGACCCCAGACACATATCAGCAGTTGTCTCTCTCCATGTACACTTTGTACCCAAAAGAAATCATTCCTATGAGCTGCTCTGGATGATTGCATTCCTCTAACCCTTGTTCTATGTAATAAATTGAGAGCAGATGTGCCATCAGAGCTGCACTTACCATTGCGTCGTACTGCAGGTAATTCATGAAGTGTGCCGCTTCCATGCCACCATACACATTGAACCACATCGTCCCCTGGTACTGGTCCCCCCCATCCAGTAATAAGACATTCTGCTGTTTGCCACGGATCTCCTTAATCTTGGTGAGCCTCCTGGCCACCCCTCCATAGCAGTCCTTGGGATTGCCACATTTTCCAGAGTCCCTGCTGGTCTGTTCTACCCTGGCATGGACATCGTTGGTGTGCAGGATGGTGATCTGAAAGGTAAGTACCAGGGTGCACAGGTGACAGATCACCAGTGCCAAGCACAGCAGCTGCATAGTCCCAGTGTGACAAGTGCACTCTCCTGCCTGTGTGTGCGATGTGTGCTCCGATCTCTGCACTCCAGGAGGAGGATCGATCGGGGAGGTGGCACTGATGGAGGAAGACACTAAACTGGAACAAGCAAACTTCCCTGCTACTACACATATCCTTCCAATCCAACCAGGGCTGTATGATCTACCTATTATTCATCCAAGGGGCTGGGTTACTACTGGAGAGGGCAAAATCTGGGGCAGCTGTGCATGGTAGCCAATCAGCTTCTAACTTCAGCTTCTTCAATTAATCATTGACAAAAACTGATTGGTTTCTATGCACAGCTGCCCCAGATTTTGCACTCTCCAATTTAGTAAATCAAGCTCAAAGTGTCCCTAAACCTGAGAAGAAAATGTAATACATTGTAACTTATAAGGGGCAGTGGATGAATTTTGTTTTCTGGTTTTAATTTTTATTTATTTTTAAGACTAAGAAAATATTTAGCAAATACAGAAAACACCCGTTGATCTTGTCAGCAATGCAGTTACTGTGAGCTGACCTGTCAAGCAATGTTACCTGCCTTGGCAGGCTGCAGTAGCGGTAAAGCGCCGCTAGTTTTAGTGGCACTTTACCGCTATTCGGGCGGTAGCCGGGCGCCTTTAACCCCCCCTAAAGGGGTAAAAAGTGCCAGCGCGCTGCGCTTCTGAGGAGGTGTACAGCCGGAAGCACTGGCCATTGATTTCAATGGCAGGGGCGGTGGCCACATCACCTCTTTAATCCTGGACACATATGAATTACACAGGTTCTGAGGCTGATTTAAAGTGGTTGTCAACTTGTGCTAGGGTTGCCACATCATCCCTTTAATCCAGGACACATATGAATTACACAGGTTCTGAGGCTGATTTAAAGTGGTTGTCAACTTGTGACTAGGGTTGCCACATCATCCCTTTAATCCAGGACACATATAAATTACACAGGTTCTGTGGCTGATTAAGGTGGTAATTAAACTCACTTGATGCCTTATCTGCATTTAATTAGCCTCATAACCTGTGTAATTCATGTGTGTCCTGGATTAAAGGGATGATGTGGCAACCCTACTTGTGACAACCACTTTAACCTACAGGTAAGCCTATGATAAGGCTTACCTGTAGGTGCATTGCATATCTCCTAAATCTGTACGGTTCAGGAGATATGCAATGTTGTAGCTGTGCCAACGTCATGTCGACTCCACTGCGAACGTGCCAGGGTTGCCAACCATCAGTAAATTTACTGGCAGTTTGTAAAAATTAGTGATTTTTACAACTGTCTATAAATATCAGGGTCTGATAATGTGTCATGCTGTGCTGACTTTTTAAGTGTAAACCAGGCAAATTACTTGATATGGGTATTGTCAGTGTTTCCATGCTGTGTTTAAATATCAATTGTCTTAGATTTTAATAGCAGTTCTGTTATTTTCCATGTTTTGCCAGTAAAAAAAGCTGCAGGAGGTTGGCAACACTGGACCGTGCTGTGACTGGCAGCTCCTGCATGCTTGCACGGGAGTGACGTCACGTGACTCTGGCCAGTAGGGTTGCCACATCATCCCTTTAATCCAGGACACATGAATTACACAGGTTCTGAGGCTAATTTAATGCAGATAAGGCACCAAGTGAGTTTAATTACCACCTTAATCAGCCACAGAACCTGTGTAATTAGTATGTGTCCTGGATTAAAGGGATGATGTGGCAACCCTACCGGTCAGTCACAGCGCCGGAGTCGCGGCCCCGGAAGGAAGAGGGGCAGAAGATGGATGCCACCAGCAGAGGGGACAGCGCTGGATGTCGCAGGATTTTTTTGGCAGGTAAGTGGCACATAATGGGCTACTATGCGATACATAGTAGCCCATTATGTTTCTACTTTACAGGGGGGACATAGAGGAAGTAAACCCCATCTGGGTTTACTTTCTCTTTAATTCGGATAAGGCACCAAGTGAGTTTAATTACCACCTTAATTAGCCACAGAACCTGTGTAATTAATATGTGTCCTGGATTAAGGCCCCTTTCACACTGGGGCTGGCGGGCGGTAGCGGTAAATCCCCACTAGTCTCAGCGGGGATTTAGCACTGTTATAGCGATGCTACGGCGCTGCTATGCAGGCGGGTGTGCGGCACTTTTAACCCCCCACAAGGGCACTCAGTGCTACCGAGGCGGTGTGCAGCCGCTTTGGCATCGTTTGCCATTCATTTCAATGGCAGGGGCGGTAGAGTAGCGGTAAACTACCGCTCCCCTCACCGCCCCAAAGATGCTGCTTGCAAGACTTTTTGTAACATCCTGCTAGCGCACCGCCCCAGTGTGAAAGCACTCAGGGCTTTCACATTGGGGTGGACTTTTGAGGCGCTTTACAGACGCTATTTTTAGCTAAATAGCGTCTGTAAAACGCTCCAGTGTGAAAGTAGCCTAAAGGGATAATGTGGCAACCCTACCCCAAAGATGCTGCTTGCAGGACTTTTTGTTACATCCTGCCAGCGTTGCCAACCGCTAGTATTTTTACTGGCAGCCAGTAAAAACAGGCAATTTTCTCCTGCCAGTAAAAGGAAAAGTTTGCCAGTAAATAATATGGCTGTGACGCTTGGCTCAGTCTGGAGCCGGCCGAGACCATCCAAGTGCCTGGGTGGCTCTGGCGGAGGTGTGCCTGAGCGTGTCATGTGATGTCATGGTGCAAGGGAGCCAAGCAGAGCAGTCAGAGCCTCGTGTGCGTATGGGAGCAAGGCAGGCTGGGAGCAGGACTGTCAGCACTGTTGAGACCGGAGTGGACTGAAGGGAGAACCTGGCTTGGAGAGAGACAGTCTTTGTGACACGGTGAGGTGTCATCATCATCTGTGCTGCTGCACACTACTGTCAGTGTCACTGTGAGAGTCAATTTCATGTGTGTGCTGCCCATTCTAATTTCTTGCCCTCCTAGTTCCTGTCCCTTAACTACTTACTTACTATATCGAAAATAAAATAAGAAATATGTTTTTTGCCTTAGTATCTACCTTAAATCACATAGCTAATTGCATAGTGCAAATACTGCATTATGCACTTAAAACTGTAATTTTGTAAGTTTTGGAAATGGCAGTAAAAATCTGGCTGTGCCAGTAAATTTTTGGTGTTGTGTCAGTAAATTTTAATCTGGTAGGTTGGCAACACTGCATTCTGCAAGTGCACCACCCCAGCGTGAAAGCACTCGGGCACCCCTGTGTGTGTTTTACAGGTGATATTTTTAGCGCAAAAGGGCCTGAAAAACGGCCCAGTATGAAAGTGGCCTTAGTGGCGGTACTTTAGCACTAGCGGGATGCTTTTAACCCCCAAGAAACGGTTAACAAGGGGTTGCGGCACTTCCGAAGCGCTGTCCATTCATTCCAATGGGCAGGGGCGGGTTGGGAGTGCTGTATACAGCGCTCCCAAACCGCCCCATAGATGCTGCTTGCAGGACTTTTTCTAACATCCTACAAGTGCACCGCCCCAGTGTGAAAACACTCGGGCTTTCACACTGGGGTGGCATGGGAGGCAGTTTTCAGGCTATTTCTAGCACTAAAATGCCTGAAAACTACCTCAGTGTGAAAGGGGTTTAAATATTGCACCAGTTGCTGCTGCATTGTCTTTTATACACACCAAAGCTGGGTATACACACATAGATTTAAAGTAGAATTCCAGCTAAAGCTGTTTTTTAGTGCAATTAAAGACATCAAGATAACAATGTGTGATGCAGGGATCTCCGCTGCTATGCTAATGTATTCTGATAGCAAGCACTCCGTCAGAATATGCAGCCCCCCCCCCCCCATCAGAATATGTAGATAAGTGGCAGCTGGTGTCTTTTTGGGGGGTGCGGCAGAACCCCACCGGCACTTACCCCATCGGTTGCATGTAGCCTGTTCCTGCAGGCAGCTGGCGGGTTGCAGGCTTTGGCGGGCGGGTTGCGGATTCTGGAAGGCAGCTGGTGGGTTGCAGGCTTTGGCAGGCAGTGGGTGGGTTGCAGACTCCGGTGGGCAGTGGGCTTCTACAGGCGGCGGGTGGGCGGGCTCCTGCGTCTTCTATGTAACACGGTGGCTTCTGCTGTGCAGCTCCTCCCTCCTTCTCCTAGGATTCCAATAGGATCGCCTGTCCTTTCAGCCAATCGTGTGATGGGTCTCAGACCCGCTTCCCGATTGGCCGGGAGGAGGATCAGTGTGGTGATAACGAATATTCATTCGCTGTTGCTACACAACTGGGTACCTTTTATGAAGCCTATCAGAGCCTATGTGCTTCAAAAAAACACTCCCCCCATTGGAATCTATAGTCCGGCGACCTGCTATGTATGCTATGACGCATGAATAGGGGTGGCGATGCCCATGCACCCCTAATGGACGGGCCGCTGATGATGCAGCTCATCGCTTGCAGACATTGGGTTGGGGCTGAGCCATGCTCTGGGTGTCTTATGGACACACAGAAGAGACTCGAGAGTGAGGGGGAAGGGTCAGGAGCGCCAACGGGGGACCCGAGAAAAGGAGCATGCAAATAACATAATAACATGTTTATTCTTACAAAACAAAAATACATAGGACTTTAGTATCACTTTAAAGTTATACATAGAAAGCTCAAAATTAGGACAGTTCAGCAGGGACCAGCAGAATTTCGATCCATCTATGGCCAGCCCCCCTCAGGAGAAGTTGATCTAATAATCAGATTCTCTCGAACGGGAATGTTGGAAATGTTTCAGTCGATCACTGCATGCAGCCAATCAGCTGCAGCACAGATCAGTGCATTTTGACAGCAGAGAGCCTCTGCTGTTGTAATGCAATATCACAGCATGGATGATTCCTACATTTACCTCAAGCCTTGTACACACGGGACGTTGATCGTATACTACAGGTCGTACTAACGACCGTTGTATGTGATATCGATCGTTCGTATGCGAGATTAGAACAATCGAACATACGACGGTCGTACAAGGGAGTTGTATGAGCAGACTAGAAAACTTGGTCATACCAACAAGCGCTCATACGACTGTTGTATCGTGTGTACAGAGCAGTTGGTACAACAAGTTGTATTGTGCAAAACATGCATGCCCAGAAGTCAGGAACGGCCGGATGCTAATTACATGCACCTGAACATTCTTTCTGTGGTCGTACGATCGTGTAGTGCAGTCAGTATGCAAGTTACATTATACAACATACGATTTGCGACGATCGTACGTACGATCATTGTCCCGCGTGTACGAGGCTTTAGTTGTATGGATGGATAATCTGTTCATTCTTTTTTTTTTTTTTTCAGC
>BLSH010036640.1:1502794-1529640 GCA_018402905.1 Glandirana rugosa
TACACAGTGGAGACTGTGAAAGTCTCCCTGTGTGTTATCGTCGAACATAAATACGTATCCACAATTTAATTCGTGGAGTTACAGGTTTTTACAGTCAGAACGAGATAAAAAATGTGTGAATCACCTTTATTTTTTTCGGGGTAGTATCCACAGACAACGTCGTTATTATATCTCATCCCCGTGTCTACACAGACTACATCAAGGGGAAAGACGGTGTTCTACTGTGGTCGCATGATCTTATCCCTTCTAACTGAACTTAACTATAATATGTCATCCACGGAATACTCAGTAATTTCCAAGGGTAGGCAGCTCCCTGACAAAACTATATGCTAGCCTCCTACCAAGCGTACCCCACACTGGCATTAACTCTAATGCCCTCATTGATAACCCTACCCATGGGAACCTTTAATGACTCATAAGGCACCTACTGTATAATATCAATTCAAGTCAATCTTCCCTATTCTAGTACGCTGGTGTCATCTTGTGGCAGAAAGGGGAACTACATCAGACACATCTGTGCCCCTACTCTATATTATTGCTGCAACAGACACCTATGATGGGGCTTTTTTTATTTCCACTAAGTGTGTAAAAAATAGAGCAAGACTGACATTTTTGGACATTGAGGTGCTTAATTTAACACCTATGCATAAATACAAGCTGCTATTGTGTGTCCCTCTGAAAGTGTCAGAGGTGACACATATAGTTTTCAAGTGGACCAGCACTGGACAACCACTGGAGTGATTCAGAACTTAAACAGGGCTTCTTTTCCTTGGTGACAAAGGAGTGTGTGCTATTGTGGAGAGCTTTATTAAAGCAAACCTGTTTCTTTTCCCCTGCATAGGTTTGCTTCCTGGTTCTTGATTATGCACCTTGCCCTTATGAGACCCTTAGCTAGCAGATGTGTGGGAGTGCTAAGCCAGATTGGAGAGGCAAATCCCTGCATTAACCTACCTGTAAGGTCAGGCTGAAATTTGTGCAACGCCTCCTCCATAGAAAAAAATCAATCCAATTTCAGTTGCATCTTGAACCCAGAAGATAAATTTGCTCATCTCTAGCAGTTATGCTAGGGACTGAAATACTCTATGTTGTAAGCAAAAGTGTTGCCTCATAGCAGATCAATGTTAAAGTTACCATAGAAAGAGAATAAATTCAAGTTGAATAATTATAGGACATTACTATGTACTGTATATCTGATATACTGAGAAGCCTGTTGCAACTAGTGATTCTTGAAGCCATTCATTGGATCACCGTACACATTACAATCTGAATGCAATGTACTTTAAATCTAAAGGCAAAGATGAATAAAAAGAACACCAACCCTTCAATTACTATCCAGTGGAAAAATGTTACTACATTTAGTTGCTGCTATGGACATTAGATAAGGACTGGTGGATTACATACACCAAAAACAAACCCCAAAGCGCAATAAGTTACCTTGTAAATAAAAATATAAAGTGTGTCTAATTAGACATGAGCTAGAATGTCTGCACACAGCACTTCCAGGTTGACTTGACAAAGTGGTGTAGGTCTCGAAGTATTGTCATGCAAACGGGGGATGCTTTGCTCAACCCGGAAGAACTGTGTGCAGTCATTCTGGTTCCTGGAACACCTGCCTGCTTTTTTCAATGAACTACGTGCACAGCACTATGATTTCAGTGGCTTCTCAGGATTCTCTCACTTCACTTCTTTACTGCTGGCCACAGGACATGGAGGAGGAGGCACTCCATGAGTCTTCAGAGGAATCCTGGAGTTGGTACTTATTTCGACTTCAGCACACATTAACGCACCTACCGCATCAATTGTGAGTGAATCAATTGAACCTAACAGTGAAAAACAAACCAGATTGGTCTCAACATATTTGAACATGTGCACACCATTGAAATGATGTTGAATCAATAAATACCAATAGGGAATAATGACAGTGAAGGTGGGAATGGGTGGGTGGAAATAGCTATGTTACCTGTATTGCATGGACCTTGAAGAACTGGTGTACAAAGGAACCCTCTAGTGTGCATAACCCATGTGGAGTGGTGTGCCGGCCATCCTGAGCAGCCCTCATCTCAGGTAAGGGGCGGGTCCCCACCAGCGTCATGCTAACCCACTAACTTAGCGGGAAGAAGCATGGGGCATTGGATCTGCCCACAGCCATGTGAGCCCACAGCAGAACCATGCCCACTAAGCCCCTAGGACAGTGGTTCTCAACTCCTGTCCTCAGGACCCACCAACGGGCCAGATTATAAGTATTACCTTGGGGAGATGCAGACTAGAACACTGCAATCACTGAGCAGCAAATGATATCACCTGTGATGTATTTCAGTTATCCTGCAAACCTGGCCTGTTAGTGGGTCCTGAGGACAGGAGTTGAGAACCACTGCCCTAGGAGAAAAAGGGGGAAACAAATCCACTCCAGGTGTAACAACGCCATGGGCAGAGATGCGCAACATGACGCCGATGCATAGGAGGCGAAACCACTGCCCCACACGAAGTGAGGAGGGGGAAAGGACTGCCATGCATCGCAGCCCAAAAACCAGGCACCACCCAGCTCCCCGCATCCTCGAGCGGGCTCACTGTGGATAGCTTGGAACTAATATATTACCAGTCAGAGGTATCCGTGTAGAAAATTGAATTCAAATTGCATGAAATTGGTGGATATATATATATATATATATATATATATATATATATATATATAATTGCTTATTACTATATAAACATTATGATGACTAGTACGTAGGAAAAGTTTTAAATAAAGACTGGTGTGACAGGTCATTGGGAAAGTGGGGGTCTTCCACCCTGGTATATGGCTAGAAATTAATGTGACCCGATACACCACATACTATACAGTGGCAGACCTCCATCCCTGTTATTTGCTAGATACAAAGAGAGGAGAGAATGGGACTTTGAGTGAAGCTCGCCACTGAATCAATAATAATATTTGGTATAATTCATGTCAATTTATTGATTAAAGTTAAATTCATTAGTATAAAATATTCTTTTATATAAACCAAGATATGTTGTAGAAACAATGCAATCGTGTACAAAGACAATAATAATAATATACCCGAGTATGTACGGTATAAGCCGAGTTTTTCAGCACATTTTTTGTGCTGAAAAAGACCCCCCTCGGCTTATACCCGAGTCAGTGTCTGTGGGTGATCAGTAGTTTCACATTAAACAGAGCCGTGCTGCTTCTAAGAGCCGTTCTGTGCTTGTAACTGTGACTAATCACATTAGAATGTAGAGAATGCTGAGAGAGGTGTCAGATTTTCAGCTTGATGTCGGCAGGTGGACGGGACAAGCTGATGTTAGCTGTTCAGTCCCGCCCACCTCCTGATCTCAGTGAAGAGCTGCAGCTCTCTCTCAGCATTCTCTGCATTCCAATGTGATTAGTCACAGTTACAAGCACAAAATGGCTCTTAGAAGCAGCACAGCTCTGTTTAATGTGAAACTACCTTACTCATCCCTTATGTGTTCTGGCTACAGTCTCTGTGTCCTGGCTAATATCCCCATCTTCTGGCTACAATCCCTGTGTTCTGGCTCCCTGTTCCTGTATTCTGGATAAAATCCCCGTGTTCTGGCTACAGTCTCTGTGTCCTGGCTAATATCCCTGTGTCCTGGCTACAATCTCTGTGTTCTGTCTACAGTCTCTGTGTCCTGGCTAAAATCCCTGTGTCCTGGCTACAATCCCTGTGTTCTGGCTACAGTCTCTGTGTCCTGGCTAAAATCCCTGTGTCCTGGCTACAATCCCTGTGTTCTGGCTACAGTCTCTGTGTCCTGGATAAAATCCCTGTGTCCTGGCTACAAGCCCTGTGTCCTGGCTACAATCCCTGTGGTCTGGCTATAGTCTCTGTGTCCTGGATAAAATCCCTGTGTCATGGCTACAATCCATGTGTCCTGGCTAATATCCCTGTGTCCTGGCTAATATCCCTGTGTCCTGGCTACAATCCCTGTGTCCTGTCTAATATCCTTGTGTCCTGGCTAATATCCCTGTGTTCTGGCTCCCTGTCCCTGTGTTCTGGCTGCTGCATTTCCCACCCTAGGCTTATATGCGGGTCAATACGTTTTCCCATATTTACAATCCCTGTGTCCTGGCTACAATCCCTGTGTTCTGGCTACAGTCTCTGTGTCCTGGATAAAATCCCTGTGTCCTGGCTACAATCCATGTGTCCTGGCTAATATCCCTGTGTCCTGGCTAATATCCCTGTGTCCTGGCTAAAATCCCTGTGTCCTGGCTACAATCCCTGTGTCCTGTCTAATATCCTTGTGTCCTGGCTAATATCCATGTGTTCTGGCTCCCTGTCCCTGTGTTCTGGCTGCTGCATTTCCCACCCTAGGCTTATACACGGGTCAATAAGTTTTCCCATATTTATTAGGCAAAAGTAGGGGGTCGGCTTATACACGGGTCGACTTATACACGAGTATATACGGTACATTTTGAGATACAGAAAATCAAAAAAAGATATGATTAGCAGGCAAATTCATAAATCTTTCATCCATAAATTAGATATAAATATACATATATATATAAATATATATATATATAAAGTATTTTTGGAGCCAAGTATGTCTTGGCATCTTATATGTAGACTCGACACATTTCATGGCATACAGCCATTCATCAGGAGTATGATCTGTGTCTCAAAATGTATATTATTATTGTCTTTGTACATGATTGGAAACCGGGTGTCTCTCTTTCCATTCATACTACTTTTCCATTCTTCTGGAGGACACTCCTTTGGTAAGCACTGCAGGCACCCACATCCCCTGGGTCCTCACTCTGTACACTTCTAAACGTTACACAATAGGCACTGTTTGTCATCCTTTGTCCTTGCTCTGCCACTTTCATCATTCCCTTTCACCTTTCATTTTCTATTTCACTCGCTCATGCACTCCTCTGTCAGTCTCACCTTTCCTTTCCAATCTCAATATTTCCATATAATTTTACATTGCAGTTGTCAACCTTGATGCTGTGTGACATGAGTGGAATTACCCATTCTTTAGCCATGCCTGCCTCCCGTGTGCTCCCCAGTGGTTTACTGTTTGGCTCCGCCCCTTCAGCTCCCGGGCCAGACGTATCACGTTGGCTGGTTTCCGGGGGATCATTGCCAGAACCTCGGCTTCCCCAAATAGTGAATATGGGGTACTGTTCAGACCCCCGCTTACTAAGAGATATATATGGTTTTTTGGTGATGCGGTTTTTAACATGTACCTTCTCTTATAGATACACCATATACAAGACATACTCCTGAAGAAGCGAGATGTTGCTCACAAAATGCATAGAGTTTTACCTGCTTGTATTACTACGTATATATTTCCCCTAGCTATATGATTGTTTCTCAGCAAAGCAATTTCATGCTATTGTACTGGCTGGGCTTTTATTTTTATAATGTGACTCATGTCCAATAAACTATGTAATCCTATTACCATCATCCTTGTAGGCCCCCTTACTTGCCTCATGAAAAGTCCCATGGGCGATTTTTGTTTTTGTTTGGTTTTGTTCAGTGTATAGGGATGGAGACATGTTATGGGTAGTATCAGACCCTTGTTCTCTTTATACAGGCTCTTTTGGGACTGTTATTATATACTATTGCTATTAAAATGTACATCAATTTAGACACACTTTATATTTTTTATTTGGTTGCAGGTAGCTTTTTGTGCTTTGTGGTATACTTTAAATCTACCCACTACTACATATTAGATGGTCCTGCCTATTCTTTTTAAGAGTTATCAGAAATGAAATAGTCCAAAGGCCCACTTAATCATATTAATCAGGTAGGCCTGTTCTCACTTGCTGGTAAATGTTCCTATTCTTACAGATTAGAGACAGGGGGTTTAGGCAGAGTAATTTTTGCTACCATGAGTATTTTTTCTGCAGGAGTAATAAGCAGTTGAACACAGCAGTATGTTCTCTCAACACCTTTTCTGCTTCTTCACAGGTATGCAACTTTCTTTCAAGCAATTCAAAACTGTCTCACTGCTTTGCAAAATCTCTGCTATAACTGGGGTATGCAACTTTCTTTCAAAAAGATTCAAAACTGTCTCACTGCTTTGCAAAATCTCTGCTATAACTGGGGTATGCAACTTTCTTTCAAAAAGATTCAAAATTGTCTCACTGCTTTGCAAAATCTCTGCTATAACTGGGGTATGCAACTTTCTCTCAAGCAATTCAAAACTGTCTCACTGCTTTGCAAAATCTCTGCTATAAATGGCGTATGCATCAAAGTTTTTTGTTTGCAACTTAGCCATTTGTTAATGATGGATTCTCACCTCCTTTTGGGACCTAAAAGATACTCCTCTTTATGACTGGCCTGTGTCTTTCCGACCATTCCTCCCCCGATTTCATGTGTTCCTTATCAGTCCCTATTAGGGGGTGTGGAATATTTCCTCATTTGATCATCTTTGTATAAATTGAGTTGTGTTCATGGGAGAAGTCAGAGACAGTGGGTCTAGGCAGAGTAATTTTTGCTGCCCTGAGTAATTTTTCTGAAGGAGTAATAAGCAGTTGAACATTGCAGTTTAACTAAAGCAGGATAATGAAAGCAGCAAGAAAAGACCATCAAGGACTCTACTCCACTCTGGACTGACCACAAACCACCACCTTGGAAGTCATCCTGCAAGTCTGAAACCGATCCCCACCACCCCTTAATATGTCCCCTCTGCTCTGCCTTTTCTTACTAGTATCCTCTGCTTTCAAATTCTCACTTCTTTTCCCCTCTTCTTCACCCAAAAACTTGTACATATCACCATCACTTCTACCCTCACCCTACTACTGTTCTCATCACCTCCTGCTAATACTTAACCCACCTGCTGACCCACACACAAGGACAGGAAAGTATGTGCACTCATACACATCTCACTCTCATCTTACTTTCCTCACCCTCCTCCTTCTGCTAACCTCTGGGAATATCTCCCCTAATTCTGGTCCTTCAGGATCTCACCCTCCCTCCTCCAGCATCAGCCGCAATCTTCTTAATCTTATCTCAATCCCACTGCTCCCAAAACCACCCCCACCTTCTCATGTGCTCTCTAGAATTCCCGCTCTGTCTTCAATAAGCTCACTTATGTCCATTACCTTTTTGTCTGCCACTCCCTTAACCTTCTTGCAATCACAGAAACATGGCTTCAAAAGTCAGATTCTGCCTCGCATGCAGCTCTCTCTCATGGAGGCCTCTACTGGACTCACTCACCCAGACCCAGTGGACGGAAAGGAGGTGGAGTTGGTTTGCTTCTATCCCCACTGAGCACCTTTCAAGTCCTGACTACCCCTCCCTATCTATCCTTCTCTTATTTTGAGACACATTGGATTGTAGTGATCTGTCGGCCTCCTGGAGCAGTGTCACGCTTCCTTGATGACTTCTCTGCCTGGCTACCATACTTTCTCTCCTCCACACTACCCACTATTATACTTGGTGATATCAACATCCCCACCAATGTTAACAGCCCAGCTACATCCCAACTTTTCAACTTAACCTCATGCTTTGACCTTACACAATGGACACAGTCCCCCACTCACTCTGATGGTAATACCCTTGACCTTGTCTTTTCCCATCTTTGCACCCCATAAAACCTCACCTACACTGCTTTTCCTCTCTCTGACCACAACCTCATCACTTTCACAATGTGCTTGTCTCCAACCACCTGTCCCACCAAGAGTAAAACAATTACCCGCAGAAACCTTTGCCACTTTATTCCTTCTCTTTTTTTGCTCTGCAACTGACCACCTCCATGACAAAATCTCAGCCCTATCTTGCCCTAACCTTGCCACCTCTATCTACAACAGTTCACTTTCATCCTCACTGGGTTCTCTTGCTCCTTTCACTTCACAAAATGTTAGGCCCCAACCATTACAACCTTGGCAGACCGATGACACCAGAAACATTAAGAGACATAGCCGTGCACTGGAGTGTGGCGTAAAACCATATCCCAGCATGCGTTCACCCAATATAAATCTGCCTTCTTAAAATACACTTCCTCCCTCCATGCTGCCAAACAAACCTACTTTGTCACCCTCATTAATACTCTGTCCTCCAGCCCTCGTCGGCTCTTCTCTACTTTTAACTCGCAACTTTCTCCACCACCACCTCTACCCAGTAACTCGCTCACTGCTCACGAGATTGCAAACCACTTAAAAAACAAGATTGATGCAATTTGTGGGGACATCTCCACTGCCCAGAAATCTAACCCACTTAACATACCTATACTAATCCAATCTCAACACTCTCCTCTTTTGACCTTGCTACTACCGAAGAGGTCTTTAAAGTTTTCTCAGAAGCCCGCCTTACCACCTGTCCCCTGGATCCTGTTCCCTCACATCTACTACAGCTACCCTCTTCTTCTATCTTATGTTTCCTCACCCACATCTTCAATCTCTCCCTCTTTACCGGAACCTTTCCCTCCCCTCTAAAACATGCCCTGATCACCCCATACTTAAAAAGCCCTCACTGGATCCCACCAGCCTGAACATCTTAAGACCCATCTCCTTGCTCCCGTTTGCGTCAAAACTTTTAGAATGCTTAGTCTACAACCGTCTTAGCTCCTACCTCACCGACAACAACCTTCTTGACCCCTTATAGTCCTGCTTTCGCTTGATACACTCCACTGAAACTGCCCTACTGAAGCTCACTAATGACCTAACAGCTAAAACCAATAGCCACTACTCCATACTCATACTACTCGACCTCTCTGCAGCCTTTGACACTGTTAACATCCCCTCCTCCTCAAAAAACTCCACTCTCTTGGCGTTCAAGACTCTGCTCTCTCCTGGCTCTCCTCCTACCTGTCAGAGTGCTCCTTCAGTGTGACCTATAACTCTGTTTCCTCCTCTCCACTTCCTCTTTCGGTTGGGGTACTTCAAGGTTCTGTCCTCGGACCCCTTTTTTTCTTCATTTACACCTCCTCCCTTGGTCAGTTAACCACTTGCTTACTGGGCACTTAAACCCCCCTCCTGCTCAGACCAATTTTCGGCTTTCAGCGCTGTCGCATTTTGAATGACAATTGTACAGTCGTGCGACGTTGTACCCAAACAAAATTTTTATAATTTTTTTCCCACAAATAGAGCTTTCGTTTGGTGGTATTTGATCACCTCTGCGGTTCTTATTTTTTGCACTATAAACAAAGAGCGACGATTTTGAAAAAAGAACAATATTTTTTACTTTTTGCTATAATACAAATCCAAAAAAATATATATATATATATAAAAAAAAATTATTCATCGGGTTTGGCCAATTTATATTCTTCTACATATTTTTGGTAATAAAAAATCGCAATCAGCATATATTGGTTGGTTTGCGCAAATGTTATCGTCTCTACAAACTATGGGAATTGATTTTATTATTATTTTTTTTACTTGGTGGCGATCTGCGATTTTTATCGGGACTTTGATATTAGGGCAGACATGTCGGACATTTTTGACACTTTTTTGGGACCAATGACATTTATACAGCGATCAGAAATTGAAATGTCCACTGATTACTGTATAAATGTCATTGGCAGTGAAGGGGTTAGCACTAAGGGGGCAGTGAAGGGGTTAACTGTGTTCCCTGCATGTGTTCTAACTGTGTGGGGGCGGGGCTGGCTGGGACATAACAGATCTAAATGATCCCAGTGACAGGGATCAGTAGATCTGCTATGTCCCCCTTCACAGAACGGAGAACCGCTGTGTTTACATCGGCGGTTCCCCGTTCTGCAGCTCTGAAAGGCGATCACGGGTCTTGAGCGGACATCGAGTCCGCCCGACCCGCGGGCACGCCCACGCAGCGTGAGGCGGGCGCGTGCGCGCGCCGCCGCCTGTGGGTGCGCGCCTGGGAGTGTGTCCATGGACGTCGTCCCCGAAATTCAGATCCGCGCTGGAGCCGTACTTCGGCAATAGCGCAGATCTGAAGGGGTTAATAAACTCCCATGGCTTCCAATACCATCTCTATGCTGATGACACACGAATCTATCTCTCTACTCCTCACCTCACTCCTTCAGTCTCCTCTCACATTACTAACTTACTAACTGACATATCAGCATGGATGTCACACCACTTCCTCAAACTCAATCTTTCTAAAACTGAACTCATAATTTTTCCTCCAGCCCGTGCCCCTCCCCCTGACTTCTCCATCAAGATCAATAATACAACTATAATTCCATCCCCTGATGCCAAGGTACTAGGTGTAATCCTAGACTCTGCCCTGTCCTTTCAGACCCAAATCCAATCGCTGTCCAAATCGTGCAGACTTCACCTCTGAAACATCTCCAAAATACGTCCCTTCCTAACCATTGACACTACTAAGCAACTTATTCACTCCCTTGTTACCGCTCGCCTTGACTATTGTAACTCCCTCCTAATTGGCCTATCTCTCCGCAAACTATCCCCTCTTCAGTCTTTCATGAACGCTGCTGCCAGACTCATCCACCTTACCAACCGTTCGGTGTCCGCCACTCCTCTCTGCCAATCCCTCCACTAGCTTCCCATTTTCCCAAAGAATAAAATTCAAAACCCTAACCATAACATCACAAACCTTATCTCCAAATATCACCTAAACCGTCCTCTTTGCTCCTCCCAAGACTTTCTGCTCTCTAGCTCCCTTGTCTCCTCCTCCCATGCTCGCCTCCAGGACTTCTCCAGAGCCTCTCCCATCCTCTGGAACTCTCTACCCCAATCTGTCCGCCTATCTCCTAATCTGTCCACTTTTAGGCGAGCCCTGAAAACTCATCTCTTCCGGGAGGCCTATCCTGCCTCCAGCTGACAACGGAACCCTCATCACTTCATCCCTCATAGTCCCTACCTTTTGTTTCACCGGCCCCTTCCTCTTAGATTGTAAGCTCGCAGGAGCAGGGCCCCTCTAACCCTCTTGTTTTGAATTGTACTGTTGCTGTATTGTCTCTCTTTATATTGTAAAGCGCTGCGCAAACTGTTGGCGCTATATAAATCCTGTATAATAATAATAAGTACATTTTGCCTATGTGTTTAAGCTTATGTCCTGAATGGTTCTGTTATCCTGATGCAGCCCTCTTTTTGGGGTTTTATGAGAAATGACCCTCCCCAAAAAGGATATTGCACTAAACCTGTAGGTTATAAGAGAACTAGAACTTTCTCTAAATGGAAGAGTGGATTTCATTCCTTAGAAATTAACCAGTAACATTAACCACTTCCTATCTAAGGTACATCCCTGTACATCCTCAGGTTTCAATGGTTTCATGTGGTGTAGGTGCAGGCATCATCCCAGTATCATTCTTTTCACCCGGTGATTCTCTTTCAGGCAGAAGTGATCTGAGTAGCTATTTAGCCACTCAATCAGTTCTGCGGGTGGCGGAAAGGGGTCCCACCCCCCTTCCACCAGTGCCGCCGCCTCTCCCGGGCTCTCCTGTCCCATTGCGGAGGCCTGAAGCAATGCGGCCACTGGAGATGGCTGCTCTGTACAGAGAAAGAAAAACTGACGTTGTTCCCCTCTCTCTGTAACCCTGTAAACCGGGGGCAATGAGTAGGCCGTTATTTCCAGTTCTGCCCCTTTGTTTACCTGGCTACCAGCGGCCAGGAAAGCAGCTGATCGAACCGATCTGTCTGATCAGCTGCATGGGGGCCTCAAATCTCTCCATTAAGAGGACTTGTCAGGGCCCATGTTGTTCATCCCTTGTGATAGCAATAAAATTACAAAAAAAAAGTAAAAAAAAAAATGTGTATAAAATAAATTAATAATAAAAAAAAGAGTCCCTGTCCCACTGTGCTTACACGGAAATGCGAACACATTTGTTGCTCCTGCACGCATATGTAAACAGGGATCACACCACACATGTGAGGTATTGTCACGAACATCAGAGCAAGAGCAATATTTCTAGCACCAGACCTCCCGTGACACTCTAAACCTGGTAACCTGTAAAGGCATTTAAAGCATCGCCGATGGAGAATTTTAAGCACCGAATTTTTATCGCCATTCCACGTGCAGACGCAATTTTAAAGCACGACATGTTAGGTATCTATTTACTCAGCGTAACATCATCTTTCACATTATACAAAAAAAATGTGCTAACTTTAATGTTTTGTTTTTTTAATTAACGAAAGTGCTTTTTTTAAAAAAAAAAAATGCATTAGAAAAACAGCTGCGCAAATATCACGCAACATAAAAAATTGCAACACCCACCATTTTATTCTATAGGGTCTCTGCTAAAAAAAAACATAATGTTTGGGGGTTCTAAGTAATTTTCTAGCAATATAAAAGCATATTTTTACATTCAGGAGCGAAGTGTCAGAAATGGCCTGGGTACAAAGTGGTTAAAGTAATTTGGAGCAAAGGAGCTACTGCAGCCAGCATATAACATTAACCATAAGTATATAAATTTACATCAGCATGGAAATAACACCAGCTTTATATAATAAAAGAATGATGGTACATACATCCAATGTACAAACAGGTAATATTAGCAAAGGTTCCAACAGGAGTACTGGTGCAATTGTGCACATGTACCTGGGTATATATATAGCTAATACAAAAGATACCTCCCAATGAATGTTGCGCAAAATCCACTTGTAGGGACCCCTGAGGACAATTGTGATCTGGCATACATCTTGATGCTAAAGACCTAATCATCTCTGCTTCTGGTCTGGGTGAAATACAGCAGAAGCTCCTGTGTGTGTATAAGGTTGTGTAGCTTAGTTCTGTCCCTACTTCCTGGAAACTCCACTTTATAAAACATCACAGTCCACCAATCGGGATTTGACCCAGCTATCAGGGACAAGAAGTACATGTCTATAACCATCTAGCTCTGTGGTAAATTACAAGCAAAAGCTATTAACAAGTACAGACAGTAAAGGGCAGCAGATCCCTATGCTAGCATTTAGCATTCCTTGAACATGAACCTATCTGCTTTTTCTTGTTTGGCATATACAATTAAAAATTATCAGTGAATATAAAGCATACATGTTTTTTTTTCCAGTAACACATTCTAGCATTAGTTTCTAGTAAAATAATTACATGATATAAGGAGCTGAGTTTGTACAAAGGGACATTTTCATTCTGGTGTGCTGAGGACAGGGCTGGTCATGGGCTAGGAAAAAAAGGAAGAGGCACCTGCCTTGGGTAATGTGTTGTGGGGGGACACAGCAAGAGCAGGAGCTAGGCCATCTATTGCAATGATCAGGACTGAAACTGGCAGCTCAGTCCTGTGGATTACACTTGAATAGAACAGTTCTCCTGTCTATGACATGTATCATGTCTACATACTGCATTGCCTATAGGGAGATACATGTGTAGCAGGTACCTTTTGACTCTGCCTGTCTCTCCCTGCATACCTTTTCTCTCCCTACACAGACAAGGATCGGATTACACTGCGCTTGTACTGTGTTCCTATGGGGAGAACAGTTACAGCAGCCAATGAAGGAGGCTTTTACAAGCAGCATGAAGCAGAAGGATTCCTGGGAGCAGCAGTGCCTGATGGAGGATGCAATTTAAGCAGAGGCTGAGGCCTGACACAGTCTCTCTCTGGACAGTGGTCATCGATTACACAGGACCCTGTGTGTCTTGTTGGCCAAGTTATGGCCTACTCACATAGACTGTGCAGTCTGCAACTACACAGCGCTTAAGCAGATGTTCTAGGAGACCGGATTTGCTATCAGCGGAGTGTGTTCCTGAGACCTGCGGGTAGCTGGAGCAATCGATCTGAGAGAACTGTATAGAGAGAGAGGGAGTGGAAGCCGATTCCAGGAGCAGAAAGGCTGGAGGGTCATCATCATCATCATCACCTCTAGTCCTATCATCACCATCATACAAGCAGCGGGAATATCTGCTACAGTCCTTCTTCCGGTTGGGTGAGAGGCTCAGGCCCATCTATAAAGTACTGATCTTGCATAATCCTATCTCTAATAACAAGTGTTAGCAGAGAACTGAGGACTGTCATAGAACTGGAAGAGGCTGGAATACAACTTCTTAGGTGTACTGGATTGCTGTCAGTTGTAAGCTTACCACAAAGTCAGTGATCACTGTGAAGGTTTTCTATCTACAGTAAAGTTGATCATTTCATTCTTTGTGCCATTTTTGGAGAAACCGTGGCTACAGTTGCTCTGTAGGTGCCTAGCATACAAATTGAAGAGCCAGCAGAAGACACACTGAACTTTGACTGAGGATTTGCTACAGTTGCAGCTGTCCCCCCCACCACTTAGTAGGTCTCAGGGTTATTAACATCTTGTCATATTGAATTCTCCTGAGCACTCTGATTCATAGAGCAGGTGAATTGGTGTGACCCAATTATATTGCTCTTTAAAGTTTTATACCAATTTTTTTTACATTCCCTTAGAGTTGTACTGATTTGTCTGTAATACATTGAGTGGTATCAGTTTACCTACATTTCACTAGTTAACATTAGTCAGTCCACAATTTTCTAGACTATAGCATATGTATACTTACAACTGATTTACATTAGTTAATCTCTATTTGCAATCCAGACTGGTGGACATCCAGGTATCCTGATTATATTCAAGTGGAGAAGTTCAGACCATAACTGTCAGTTGTGAGTGTCAGTGAATAAAAGAGAGTGATGTGACAAATATCAGTCATGCTCTCCTGTATTCATACTTATTCAAAGATTTCTTTGCATTATTAATAGAGTAATGTGTGTGCTTTGAAAACCTATTGCTAATTGTTTATTAATGTTTACAATTTGTTTATTCAGAGTTCGACTTCAATATAACAAATCTTGAGTAAATACTTTTGATTTTCCAGCATTGTGTGATTCCCTTATTGTGTCACTTCTTAAAGGGGGGGCTAACTCAAATAGTGATTCCAGGTGTGCCAGAGGGGACTGAGGCTGTTATTGGGGTTGAGAGGCAGAGTAACGAACTGAACATATTTAAGTGGCTCGTGCGGGGGTAGCGCTACACATATGATCCTCTAAAAGTGCTGCTTGTCTGATATGGGAAAAGCTAGTGCAAACTCAAGTCAGAGTAAAGTTACATCTCCTGATCTCCATATTGGTTCTAGCTAGGTGACTAGGAAGAATTGAATTTCTTTGGGCATCATAATAGAAAATACATTTTAGCAATGACAGCCAACCCATTTTCTCTGTAGGTTTCCTTTAAAAATGCAACAGAAAAAAGTGTGAGGTGACTTTAGTAGAACAATGTATGTATGTATTATCCAGATCTCTTAGATTGTAAGCTCTAATGTGCAGGGTCCTGCATTGAATTGTATTGTAACTGTACTGTCTGCCCTCATGTTGTAAAGCGCTGCGCAAACTGTTGGCGCTATATAAATCCTGTATAATACTAATAATAATAATAAAAAGCTCCCTCTGTTGTTCAACTAAAAATGTATTCTAGCGTAATTTGGTAGTTAAACACATATTCTAGTCTAGAGGCATCTAAAGGCATCTCAAGCTTTAGCAATGGTAACTTGATCTCCCACTTGCACTGACCACCAATGCAAGAGGCCAATTTTTCACTCACCACCATTGTGAGGGGTCACTCTGGCCACTGATGTAAAGAGGACACCATAGTTTTTTATTTCAAAATGATTGCTAAAATTTATTTGTTGTATAGAGCAGTGTTTTTCAATGTTTTTATGTCCAAGGCAACCTTTAAAATTGTGCACAATCTCAAGGCATCCCAATCTATAATGTGAACAACTAAACTAAATAGTTTTACATAACACATCAACATCAACACACATAGGACACCAAATGCTAAAGGAGACTTCTTCTTCCAAAGCAGATACAACTTTTCACACTGGTAATGCAGAGAATTCCAATGTTTCTCTTCTTCCTCACTCAGCTAATGTGACCCCAGTACTGATAGAGTGGGGCAAGGGAGGGATAAACAAGGAAGCTATGTCCAACTTTCTCCTTATCAACTGCTGATGTCAATGGTTCTTAGAACGCTGGTGGCTGGAAAGTTGTAATGGTACACAATTAAAACTGTGGCTTTGTGTAAAAGGCAGGCCTTTTCAACTCACTGCTTGTATACAGTTTTGGTCAATTTTTAGGTATTTTGCCAAGGCACCCCAGGGTGCCTGGACACCCTGGTTAAAACGGCTGGTATAGAGCAAGGGGGTGGTAAAAGAAAATGGGTGTCAAACAGACTGTATTCTTTATGCTTTTATTTAAAACTTTGTATAACTTACTGGTCATACTAATGCTCTGTGATCTATTGAGTTAATCTTTTTCTGCAGGGGTTGCCCTAGACCTAAAACTTATTTCAGGCCTTTCTCCAAAATAAAAAGGTTGAGAAAGGCTGACATATTCTGTTCATTTGACAATCAATGTTTATACTGAATATTTTTTTTTTACTGTAGATATACAGTATGTGCTAACAAACTCCAAGAAACAAAAATTGTATTATGACACAATAAAGCAATGTAAACCAATTACCTTTGCTGGTAAAAATATATTTCTTAATATCCACTGAAATATAATTTTGTTTGATAAAAATATTTTTTCCTTAACCATCACCCTGCCAATCAATTTCTTTTACTAGCTCTGTAAATCAATACGTATATTGTACATGAGGCATATGGATGGTACAATAATATGAATGTTTAACATCCAAGTTAAACTTCCCTTTAAATTATATGTGCCTAGCAAACATTCCTGAAGATGGCAGCAATACACAGGTGTTACAATGTGCTAGGAATGTACTGCACTGCATCACTGGTGGTGGCCACACATTGCATTTCTGCTCCTGAAACCTTTTGGTTTTTGTTGTTTAGCCTTGGGTTATACTTGGTGCTGAGATGATATTCTTTATAAGCATAAGTCATAAATATTTTAAGCAACCCACAACTAGTCCTAAGGAAGCCAAAACATGAAATGTAAATATTCTAAGAAAAAAAACACATATTGAATCTATTTAGATGATTATAAGAAATTGTAGAACTGTCAATGATGTGGTCGAGGTAAGCAGAAATGTGTTTGCTTTGGCTCACTGCAATTTCTTGATTTCTTTGTTATAAAGAAAGCTCCCAGAGCAGAACAGCATAAAATAGCATTAAAAAATGTAACACCCCCAATGAAGAAAGGAAGATCCAGCAAGATAGAGAAGATGAATACACTAAGGGGACTTTTAGGTGGATAGGGGAATCTTCATCCCTGTGCTATTGAATTCTGACAGCAGTGGGACTCCATCACTGTTAGAATACATGGATCAGTGCTACAGCTGCTGATTGAGTGACTTTTATCAGACAGGGCAGTTGAACAGAAGTCGATTAGTAGACTGAGTTCTATTCAACTGCAGTGTCCACACATGGGTTAAACTTTGACCTGTCCCTACTGAAAAGGCAGAATTTTGATCCTTCTATGACCTCCTTTAGCCCTAACTTTCACCTAAAACTGACATACCATGAACAGTAACATTGTTTATAAGAGATTAAAATTCTCTGTCCATGACCAGCAGAAAATAATGGTACTGGGATATACATAATTGTTTTATTGCCAAAATATTAATGAAGGCATTCATTAATACTCTTATTTTTGTTGAATTTTTTCAGTATTAGAAACTGGACTCTGTCTTCCTTCAGTTGTGTCAAACCTTTCTCAGTTCAGCGTATAATAGGTGATAGCAGCCTCAGCTTAACTCCATCCAGGCCACCCCCCCCCCCCCAGACATGATTCGCCCCACCCACGGTGCTTAGTCACGAAGGTAAACATAACTCCATGACTAAGCCCGATGGGTTGGGTGAAACATGTCGGGGGGCATGGCCTGGATGGAGTTAGGCTGAGGCTGCTATCACCTATTACACTCTGGGCTTGTATGGTGTGCGGTGGCTGAGATTTTTGTCTACTTGTTCTGTGGATTACATAGTCAGCCTGGACTCTTAGCCTGCACCCTCAGTGGAAAACACTGAATGGGGGACATAGTGCTGGAGCTTTCTCAGTTTTTAAAAAAATGCAAGAATCAAAAAAATTTAAGAATATGTGTAAGTTGCATATATACTGTAAGTGTCAGATGCACAGTATATTACTGTCAGCAGCATATCAATGTGATCTGTTTCAAATCTTAAGCTTTAGGATTCATTTTCTAATGTTTAATAGTCACCTAAAGCACTTATGGTTTTGGATTAAGGTTAATCTAAAGCAGCACAAACCAAGGGAGACAATAAGACTCAGCTGTTCAACCTAAATGTAAAAGATTTAGATCTTATGTAGTCATGCATTGGTATCAAGCCACACAAACTTTAGGCTCAGGAAGTAGACAATCTTTACTGATAGAAGGGTTTTAGCCAGCCATGGCAGTATAGAAAATTTTACATTCAAACGAAAGGGTTCATTGAGGTCCATTAAAGTGCATATCACCTAGATGTTTTCATAGAAGCCCCCCTGAAATCAGCAATGTCTATTAAAAAAATGTATTTTCTTGGAAGCACCAGTTAATATTGTTCTGGAAATTTTATAGATAGGCAAATTCTATCCTCATATTGATTAGTGGTTCCAAATTAATAATAACTACTGCAGTAGGGAACAGACACAAAGGTATACTCGGCATCTTTCCAAAGTTTCTGTTTATTCTGCGCAATTTAAGTTTTTATACACATGATTACGTAGGTATCACTTGTACTATTATGGTAACAAAGGGTGTAACATAAGCAGGCTAATTTCTAATCTGGACTCAAAAGAATGCAACATGTAATCAAAACATTATTAGTGTTGTGTGCACAGTGAGTGCAATGAGCAATGCATAAGCAAAGCATACAAAATAGAATATCATTTTATACAGAATTTACAAATTTCCTTTCCATATTAGACAGCAACTCTGATCTCCACTAGAATTGATTGAACCTCTGGACCTGAACTTTGACCCAGACCCCGAACCCCATTGAAATCAATGGGGACCCGAACTTTTAGGCACAAAAATGGCTGTAACAATGTCCTGGAAAGTCCTAGAGGTCTGCAAAAGGAAGGAAAATGGGGGGTAAGGGTCGGACAAGTGCCCTACAAAGAAATGGGGATAGGGAAATAACTTAAAATAATTTTTAAGCTAAAATCACATAAAAACATCAAAAATGGAGGTGGATGTGGAGTTGGAGGTTGAGGAGGCGGTGAAAGTGGCGGTGGAGGAGGAGGAGGTAGCCAACACTGTTTTTTTTATTTTTGGAATTTTTTTTTTTTTTTAAACCAGCATTGTAGATGCACTTTTTAATTTTGTGCAAGAAACAATAATCTGTCCCTTTAAGCAACAGTATGAACCTCTCCCTATAGAACTAGGAGATGATTTTAGATTCTAAAATCATCTCCAAGTTGTACAGGGAAAGCCTCCAGCTGTTGCTTTAAGGGAAAGATTATTGTTCTAAAATCATCTTAAAAGTGTGTGGGAAAAGCCTATTTCAGCCACATAGAGCCATATTACTGTTCTAAAATCATCTTCAAAGTGTGTGGGAAAAGCCTATTTCAGCCGCATAGAGCCATATTACTGTTCTAAAATCATCTTAAAAGTGTGTGGGAAAAGCCTATTGCAGCCGCATAGAGCCAGTGCAGACAGAAAATCTCCGTGTCTCTGATTCTGGGTGGCGGAGCCTGAGACGTCACGACGCTCACCCACCCAGAATCAGAGACAGAGATTTTCTGTCTGTCCATCGCAGAGAGGTGGACAGTGAACGCTCGTCTGACTTCACTTAACAGGTACATTAGCACGGTGGGGTCTGCACCAGCATTTACATACACTTAATGTGGCTTCTCTCTTCCTCCACATGCACGTGGATCGGGGACAAGGAAAAGCGGTAATGATCTGACCCCCTGTGCTGAGCATATCAGTTTGATCACCGATCACCAGGCACAATCAGTGCAAACAGGTGGTCTTTTTTCCTTCACATTTTTTCTTTCACAATTTTCTTCTACAGTTTGTACACCATTTTACCATATGTGTGTAGCATTTTAACACTAGGCAGCGCCATGTGTCTCTATTTATGTCATTGGGTTTACACATCTACATCTCATAGGTGTCAGAGACTAGGCTGCGCCTCGCTTATATTGGGATTCACATTGTTGATATTGGTATTCACAAGGTTAATAAAATTTTGGTATTATAACTAGCACATGTCTGTTTAAAACTTTTTATTTTCACCAGGCATAAGTTTTATTTACTCTGGTGTAGTTCACTAAGGATTATACACACCCAAAGGAGGGAGCAACACTCCACGTTGTGGCAGCGCCGTGTTTTGTCATTTTTCATACTATTCGCATAGAGCCATATTACTGTTCTAAAATAATCTTCAAAGTGTGTGGGAAAAGCCTATTTTAGCCGCATAGAGCCATATTACTGTTCTAAAATCATCTTCAAAGTGTGTGGGAAAAGCCTATTTCAGCCGCATAGAGCCATATTACTGTTCTAAAATCATCTTCAAAGTGTGTGGGAAAAGCCTATTTCAGCTACATAGAGCCATATTAGTGTTCTAAAATCATCTTCAAAGTGTGTGGGAAAAGCCTATTTCAGCCGCATAGAGCCATATTAGTGTTCTAAAATCATCTTCAAAGTGTGTGGGAAAAGCCTATTTCAGCCGCATAGAGCCATATTATTATATCATCTCTATTTACAAGTGTGGTGACCCTGCCTTATACAGTTGTGTCTCCAAGAAATGTAATGTATCTCTGCTAGGCTGCAATAAGCCTGAGCTAATGTTTAACTTTTCTGGGCTCTATATGTCATTGGCCTGCCAGACCCTTAAAGTCATTGTTGCATAGTTGTGCAGGCTACTTTACTTTAATGCTTTAATTTCACTGGACACAGTAAGATTCTCTTCAGTGAAATAAATAGAGTCTACCTAATTTCCTGGCTGAAAGACGTGCAGCTCAAGGTTCATTGAGCTGTAGCTGATTGACCTTCTATATCAGGGGTCTCCAAGCTATGGCCCTCCTGTTGTTCAGGAACTACAATTTCTATCATGCCCAGTCATGTCTATGAATGTCAGAGATTTACAATGCCTCATGGGATGTGTAGCTGGAAGGCTGTAGTTTTGAGATCCCTGTTCTATATAATGTTGCCTGCATAGCCCCAGGTCCAATGCCACTTGTCAAAGTCAACAGCATGATATCAATGATCTTTTTAGTGGCCTGTAAGGCTGGCCACCACTGTAAAGGTCGTATTCCAACTGAAAGAGAAATTTTCCCCACAAACCCCTAATAAATGGGATTTAGTAAGGCTTACCTAAAACCTGAAAATTATTTTAGGGGTTCCTTCAGGGCAAAAGTTTGAGAAAGGTTAATCAAGCCTTTTCTCCCAAGGCTTACTGTCCCTATTCTGACATTTTCATTCAATGTGGTTCAGTTCTTTCATAGAGGCTTAGAATTAGGTGTGGGGGCTATCAATGGTGGTGTCCATGCAAATGCACCCTGCCTAGGAACGGCTACTTCTCCAGACTGACACTCATCCATCAAGGCATCTTGCCATTTGCAGAACTCTTGAGAGGTGTAGTAAGGCAAGGTGCTGTGATGTATTCAGTAAGCAATGTACAGCACTATTCTGTCCCCATCCCCATAGCCATTATCTGCATTCCACAGAGTAGCACAGAGACCAGTGGGCTAAAATATAATATGTCATGTAAAATGGAAGGTTTTATTTAAAAATAAATATAGCATATTGATGAATCAGGAAAAATAAAAGCAGATTACATTTCAGCTTTAAGCTTGCTGGGTGAAAAGGAAAGGGAGCTAAATAATCCCTTAATTTCTTTGGGTATGGCTTTTATTTCATTACATCCTGCTAATTATAAAAATCCTGAATTGAAGCGTGGAGATTAGAGTTGAGCGAACCCGAACTGTAAAGTTCGGGTCCGTACCGAACTTTTGGGTGTCCAGGACCCGGACCCGAACCCAGACTTTTCAAAAAAAGTCCGGGTTTGGGTTCGGGGTTCTGGTATTTTATTCCACGTGTTGAAAAGCTGCCAAGGGCAGCCAATCAACAAGTGTTTCACTGGTTTTCCCTAGAAGCCATCACAGCCATGCCTACTAATGGCATGGCTGTGATTGGCCAGTGCACCATGTGACCCAGCCTCTATATGGGGCTGGAGTCACCGTGCTGCATGTCATATGCTCTCAGGATAGTTTAGGGAGAGGATGCTGCTGGCTCTGTCAGGGACAGATTGCAGAACATCTCATCCTGCATTACTGAACGATCTGATTGTGGAATAGGGAGAGATACTAGTACTGCTGCTTTGAGGGACAGATTGCACACCTCATCCTGCTGCAGAGAACGATCTGACTGGACTAGGTAGAGTCTACTGCTCTAAGGGAAAGATTATTCTTCTAAAATCATCTCCAAGTTCTATAGGGAAAGGTTCCAGCTGTTGCTTTAAGGGAAAGATTAGTGTTCTAAAATCATCATCAAGTTGTACAGGGAAAGGTTCCAGCTGTTGTTTTAAGGGAAAGATTACTGTTCTAAAATCATCTTCAAAGAGTGTGGGAAAAGCCTATTTCAGCCGCATAGAGCCATATTAGCCATATATTATATTATTGCTAATGATGGAGTATACAGGGATAGCTTGGGAGGGTCTGATGACCAAATATCAAAAGACCGCCCAAGATGATAAAGGTAGCATTATGGATATGGAATTTTTTTTACAGAAGGAGGAGTCTAGAAAAAAAGTCCAGTTTATACTGGCATATTAAATGTTTTGAATGTTATAGAGATGAGGGCCTCAACCCTAGGGGTCTAAGAATTCAAATCTTTCCTAACGTACGGAACATCTCCTCAGAGCTAAGGGAGGCCTGGGAGGGCAACCTGAAGAAATGCACTGGGGAGATGATCAATATTCTGTTAGATCAGTACCAAAAGGAAATGGGAGAAGTAGATGCAGAAATTAAACAAATTTACACACAACATAATACTCTTACCACCCATCCAGAATATGGGACGAAAAATAAGGAATTGCAAATACACTTAGAGAAATTTAATATGGAGTTAATCCAAAAGAAAGAGCAAAAGTATTTGAGAGACAAATTAGCCTTCAATAATCACACTGCATATGGATGGCCCACAAATGGAATGGGGTCTAGATTCCAAAAAGCAGGTGGCCCCAGGTTAAATCACGAGGGAACAGATTCAGACTCCTCCTATGCTTCACACAATTCTAACATGTCTAATTTGTCTTATTCACCACAGGGTAATTATTCCACACATTGGCGGCACCGCCAGTTCTGAAAAAGACCTAAAGACGGCGAAGGAACACTGGGCGGCGGTAGTAAGAAACGTCTTATCGATTTGGGCACGCAGGAGCACAGTATGGCACAAGCACAAGCGCACTCGAATGCCCAACAATCACGATCTCACTCCCACTCACACGAGACACCTATCGACGGAGGTAAGCCCTTTAAAAACAAGCACAATCCACAACCACCCAAACAAACACAAAAAAACAAAACAACCAAAAATCACACTCCTGAAGAGCATGAGGAGCAACCTGAATCTACTAACCCTCAGACGCCAGCCCCAAAAAACGTGCAATCGACTTTAAATCCATTCGTGACCAAACTTGTACAGCCACCACCAGACTTAACATCATAAACCTCTCCTCCCACGTACTTACAGACGTGGAAGAAGAGGTTTTAGGCCTGGGTTTGAGTTTCTGCCCTACGCAGGACTTGGACACCTTTGAAGTGGTCAAGGACATTCATTTATTTGGGAGGAAACTGATATACAAGTTTCTATTTGATGAAGAGAGAAAAAGAAAGAGGGAGGAGGATGCACAGAAAGAACAGTGGAAAAAATTTAAGGTACGAGACTTTCAAGCACTGAAGGATCTCATGGATTTGTTGGAGGAGAATGAGGCCCACGCACAAGCTCAACTCCCTGATGATCTTCACGGATCAGACAACACTGATCCGGTGGTAGCAACGTCTGAGGAGATAGGCCCTCCACCTTTGGAGCCACCTCCATCCAACAACCCTGAGATCCCAAAAAAGAAATCTAACAAGTTTCCACCTTTACACACTAATCCGAATGTGGCAGCCTTTGTAGCACAGGTAACCAAAGAGATTGAACAGATACACAGCCCAAAATACCAGGAAGGAAATATAACCAGGGAACAAAAAGATGCCCTACAGTCACTAAGTAAAAACAAGGACATTGTGATAAAGCCCTCCGATAAGGGGGGCAATGTGGTCCTGATGGACATACAACAATATAGAGATATGTGCAAAACAATTTTGAATAATAGGGAATGGTACAGAAAAATTCCACAGGAAAGTGTTAAGAAATTTCAAGATGAATTTCATGAGCTTATCAGCCAGGCATACTTTAAGGGCACCATTACAAAAGAAATATATGAATCTATCTTGGTTAAAAACCCACGAATACTCTCCTTTTACGTGCTTCCTAAGACGCATAAAAACACAACTAGGCCTCCAGGCAGACCAATTGTGTCAGGTATTGGTGCAAACACTTAACTAGCCAGCCGACTCATTGACAGCTAATTACGACCACACGTATCATCCCTACCATCCTTCATACAGGATACTCCAGATCTTTTAAGAAGACTAGATGGTATCATGGTACCCCCTGATGCCAAACTGGTTGCGATTGATATTGAGGCCCTTTATAGTAGCATCCCACACCATAAAGGCATATCAGTCATTCGTGAATTTCTTAGTGAGAGGCATAAGGATTCCTGGGAATATAATAACTTTATATTGGCAGTTTTGGAACACATTCTTACTAGAAAAGTATTTGTGTTCGACGACTCCCACTACCTCCAGGTGCAGGGGGTAGCGATGGGGACCTCTTGTGCCCCATCGTATGCGAACCTGTACCTGGGGGGGTGGGAGTGAACCCTGTTATCAGATGAAAGATACCACAATTTTTGGCCGCATGTTCTCCTCTGGCTCCAATACATAGACGACGTGTTCGTGCTGTGGTCAGGGCCAGAGGAGAATCTAACGGAGTTTTTCACTGCTTTGAACGTGAACGAATTCAACTTGACGTTCACGATGCAGTCTAGCTCTTGCTCCCTACCCTTCCTCGATATTCACATTATGATCGATCAGACAGGTGGAATTACCACCACCCTGTATCGTAAGCCCACAGCAGGAAATACAGTGCTACACGCACAAAGTTTCCACCCTCAACATTTAGTAAAAAGCATCCCGTACTCACAATATTTAAGGTTCAGACGAATATGTTCAAATGACCAACTTTTTAGACAGGAGTCCAATGCCCTTCAGGACAGATTATTAGCCAGAGGATACTCACGTACCCTCTTGAGGAAAGCTTTCAACAAGGCCTACAGACGCCCAAGAGAAGAAACAATGTCCAGAGTCCAAAGACCCAAACAGACAGACAGAGTGCGTTTGATTACCCCCTACACCAACCAACACCTCCAAATCAAAAAAATTCTTGATAAACACTGGTACCTCCTATCAAATGACAAAATTCTCAATAAATACAAAGGCCTACTTCAGAGATTACATATAGGATAGCAAAATCAGTGAGGGACAGAGTTACAACGAGCCACGCCTCCCCTTTACACACGGCGCGCTCCACCGTGAGCATATGCCGTAGTGTTGGGACGCACACCACATCACGTGATGGCGCCACAGTGTTGACGAGTAGGGTGCGCCGCACTCCCATTGGCGGCGGGCCGACATGTGATGTGGTGGGGGAGTACTTCAGCCCCACTACGGTCGATGCCGGAGATGGCGGGCGAAGGAGAGGCAAGACACATGGGGCAAGAGGTAAGACTCCCTACACACCAAGGCACCGAGATTCTATCGTACAAGAGGAGATATGGATTTCTAATTAAGATTCCTTCCTTCCCCCCTCCCTTTCCTTTTAGGGTAGGATAATTACGGCCTTGTTGTTCCTTTGATACATTGGAAGGGACGGCCCCTAGATCTATATACACCATTTAAAGGTATATACACATTTTACTTACTGTTTTACAGATTGTTTCTCGTAAACTATGACCTCTTTCACACTTTATAAATTTACTTTATCAGTATATAACTATTTTATTTAGGGCCGTTTAGGATAGTCACCATGTCCATCTGAGGGGAACCCCACTACAGTTGAATCACCCCTAAATTTCCCCCTCCTCCCCCCTTTTTTCCTCCTCTTCCCCCCCCTCTTTTCCTCCTCCCTCCCTCCCATCGATCAACTTTTTTGGTCTCCTATGACATATAGAGGGTAAGCACAGGCCTTATATTTATATTTAGTGGATGTTATAAGTGATAAAATAATTATCTGGGAATTGCCAATGCTCTCCTACCTTTGTAGATTATTATGACACTACCATACAAAAAATCGTCGGCTTGTCTACCCCACTGTATATATCACTTATATCTTCTTTCAAAATAAGGTAACATACTCTTGGGTGTAATCATGCTAGAAGTAAACTAGAAAATTATACTTGAAAGCCTGATATATACATATATATATTTTCTAGGATTATACCCCTAGTTTACCTAGCTAATACTCGGAGACCTGGGGTTGAGGTTTTTATCCCCTGTGTCCGCCCCCATGAATGCCTTCTCTGGTCGCATTGCGTCATATGTAGAGTTGAGCGAACACCTGGAAGTTCGGGTTCTGCTGGTCCGTCCGAACTTCGGGACAAAGTCCGGGTCCGGGTCCGGACGGAACCCGAACGATCGCACGGACAACGAACCCCATTGAAATCAATGGGGACCCGAACTTTTAGGCACAAAAATGGCTGTAGGAAAGTCCTGGAAAGCCCCAGAGGGCTGCAAAAGGAAGTAAAATGGGGGTAAGGGTAGGGCAAGTGCCCTACAAAAAAATGGGGACAGGGAAATAACTGTAAATATTTTTAAAAAAATAAAAACATAAAAAAAGCAAAAATGGAGGTGAATGTGGATCATCTTCAAACTGTGTCTGAAAAGTATTAATTAACGGTAGAAGCCATATAACTGTTCTAAAATCATCTTCAAACTAGGGCAAGTGC
>BLSH010036640.1:1534512-1584687 GCA_018402905.1 Glandirana rugosa
TCCAGAAGGTCAGATAGAATAAATATGGGCTGTTGACATTATGGCCGATGGTTGTGTTGGTACTACACATACGTGAGCCCGACGTTATCCACTCGAAGAAGTCCTGGGATAGTGTCGTACCCACATCCAACGGTCCCATTGAATTGGTTTTTCTTTTTTGTTATTATAGTCACGAATTTTGTGAACGGGTAAAATCAGAGATGTATCCCATGTAAGAATATATATTACGTACATATTATTTTACCACGAATGTATACTGATCACAACTCGCTTGGGCCTGACATTGCAAGCCCAGGCATGGCTTGAAATCCCACAGGCACCGTGCCTGGGCCTGGGCCTGTAAAGTTTTTAGCAAGCCCAAGCCAGGCCCCCGAACGATTTTTGAAATGTCCGGGTCCGGGTCCGTGCCACGGACACCCTAAAGTTCGGTACGGACCCGAACGTTACAGTCCGGGTTCGCTCAACACTAGTCATATGTAAGCACCATTTTATTATACATGCATTATATATAAGAATGTACCCTATGTAGAGACTAAAATGGGCAAGTGTTTTAAGCACTGATATTATTGTTTTTTCTTTTTGGTTAAGTTACCCTGGCAACCTACACCCATGCTGTGATAGGGTCCTGAAGAAGCTCACCTATTGCAGCCCGAGTGCATACACATCATGGTTGTGTTGGTAGCCGGTATTACAGTTGTCGGGTATAAATAAGATAGACTGGAAGACCTTTTGGTCTGGACACAGATGTATTGATTTTATACTGGAAACAATTTGTTTTGTTTTTTAACAATGTTGTAATAAAATATACTTTTTATGAACGATTCTTGTTATCTCATGGTGTGTCTTGAAACATCCAAAGTGTGTGGGGAAATCCCACAATCTGTTTTTGTAGTAACTAATTGGGACGGTGGCACTACTCTAGAAAGTCCCTTGTTTTTCCTATATATTCTACAGTTTTATTTTAAATAAGGTGAAGCATTTCATCTCTGCTATGTCCATGGTCCATGAACTTGTTGACTGATATTTCACCGATGTATTGTGTATCTGTAAGTTGTTTGGTGACTGGTTTGGTTTAAGTGAACATGAAGAAGTAAAAAGGATGGAAATCAACAGTCTTTACGTATCATCTGAAAAGTGTCTTTGCTAACAACAGCAGCCATATGCAATCATTGCTGGGACAATGTTAGTTTTAACTAACTAATGTATATATTTTTTGTTTAAATTATCAACACCAGCATTCAGTTTGAATAATGCTTCCCTAATTTAAGTTCTTTGGCTGCTGTTCTAAGGCTAGCCATATATACAGCTCAAATCATTTGATTCTCCCATTCACGCTAAACAGCATGGATGGATGAATCTCCACTACCGGCTATGATAAATCTCAAATTAAAATAGAGTGTGGAATTATGGTTGCCAAATCAAATTGAGTGGTTAGCCCCACTTGATTTGGCAATGGCATGATGAACCATTGTAATAATCTTTTCTTAGTTCTCTCTTTGCTGAAAAATGATTAGTGTCTGTATGCAACTCTTGTAGATCTATGTACACTTTATTTAACCTATGTGCATTCTGTGCCCCAAACGTCAAACTTTAAATGATCACTTTTTTCAATTGCAAATCATCTCCTGTCATTTGCGTATCTCCACTATTGAATAACTGTCTTCCAAAGAAGAGTCTGGTTATTTGTTTTCCTTTCAGACACGATAGGTGCGTTAAGCTTCTTGTTGAATTAGTGGCAATGGCACTTTGGCCAAGGCTGTAGCATGTTTCAATGATGCACTATGCTATGTGTGTAAGCCAACAAGTCAACTAATTTGAATGTACCCAAGCTGTATATTTTTTCTGTGCTATCTAGGAGGTCTAGTTAATAATAAATGTGATTCATTAGAAACCTGATAAGAGGTCTCAGTCTGCAGTTATTATATCTGTAAGAAATACGATTCAGGTTTCTGTTTTCGTGAGTGCACTTTGAAAAGATCTCACATTTCATACATGGGCATGAAAATAATGATAGACCTGCGTATCAGTATATGAGAGTAAGACAGAATATCAGTATTTCGAAACTAGAATTTTAGCAACAAGTGTAATAGGAATTGTCAAGTAAAATGAAATCTGTTTTCTTATTTAATTAAGGATGTTTGTTTTAATGAATATATAGATATGGCAGGAGCAACACAGACAGTCTATTTTATAAAAAAATTAAGGGCCTTCAGATCTCATCATTGAAAATGTAAAATATCTGAAAGAGGAATGGTCTTTATTGCATCTAGTTACCAAACAACTTTGAAATACTGAACTATTTGCCATGGTCACTGCAGTGTTACACAAGTAGGTGTTTGGACTGTAGCAGGAAATAAGAGCACCAAAAGAAATCAACTAAAACACAAGAAGACCATAAAGACTCTATAATGATATGGACTTCATGGTACCAAACCAGGAATTCTTAAGTTTTATATCATGTTAGCACTCACAGGGATGTCACTACTGTCTCCTTTACTGAGAGAAGTCAGCAGGAGGAGTCAGCGAGAGCTGCAGGTGACCCAGAATATAGACACTTTTACAAGTGTCAGTTTCCTAGTGGATTTTAGGGGGCCATTCCTCACAAATTTAGTGTTCATGAATGTGGGCATCAGAAAAGGTAAGCATTTTATTATTTTACTACAAGAACTTTGTTGAGTAACCTTTGTATAGCAACATGGTCACTTTAACCAGTTTAATACAGGGCACTTTCACCCCCTTCCTGCCCAGGCCATTTTTCAGCTTTCAACGCTGTCGCATTCTGAATGACAATTGCTCAGTCATGCAACACTGTACCCAAATTAATTTTTAATCATTTTCTTCACACAAATAGAGCTTTCTTTTGGTGGTATTTAGTCACTGCTGGGTTTTTTTATTTTTTACTAAAAAAAAAGAAAAACATTGAAAATTTTGAAAATATTAAGTTTTCTTAGTTTCTGTCAGTAAATTTTATAAGTAATTTTTCTCCTTCATTGATGTGCGCTGTTGGGCACTGATAGGCTGCACTGATGGGCACTGATGAGGTGGCACTTATGGGCACTGATTAGGTGGCACTGATGAGGAGGCACTAATATGCAGCACTGATGGGCACTGATACAGTAGGTGGCACTGATGAGCTCTGATAGGCGGCGCTGAAGGGCACATATAAGTGTCACTGGTGGGCACTGATAAGTGGCACTCGTGGGCACTGATAGGCAGCACTGGTGGGAACTGATAGGCGTCACGGATAAGCATCACTGATGGGCATTGATGGGCACTGATGGGCAGCACTGATGAGCAGGCACTGATGGGCACTAAAAGCCAGCACTGACAGTAATGGGCATTGATTGGTGTCACTGATGGGCATTGCTGAGGCTTTATTGTAATCAGGGCACTGATGATCAGTGTCCTAATTACCTGCACTGGTCTTCCCTGCGAGGAGATGCTGTTGATTGGCTCTCCTCGCCACACACTCTGTCAGTGTGATGTGAGGAGAGACGGTTACCGGCACTTCTGCATTTACATCTGACTGGCTGAGATTGTACACAACCAATCACATGGTTAAAGAGCCGCATCATCTGCTCCTTACAGAGATCAGGGTAGCACTGTGTCCCAGGAAAACAGAGTGGCTGCGATCACCGCTCCCGCGAGAGTGACCATTCTCTGTTCCTCCCAGAACGAGAGCCGCACTGCTCCTTCATCATTTGATGATGGACGGGCGGCAAGTGGTTAAAGCCCGACTTTTGACACTATACATTCTACAATCTGCTTGTACAATCTCCTTTCCATTTTCCAAAGTCCATTAATCACTTGCCAACAGGGCCATAGACAAATGACATCCTAGACAGGAAGTGGAATAATATGGTTATGGCTGCAGCAGTATGCCATACCCTCTGTATTGTTTTTTTCAGCCGGCGATTCTGTACAAGATTCAAGTGGTTTATGTGGCCAATTCGCAGGGAACACTGCCTGTCACCGACACTGGTATAAGCCGCCAGCCGGGGCTGTTACCTTGTGATCGGCTGTGATCTACTTCACAGCCAATGTAAACAGAGCGGTAACTGACTGTTACCAGCTCTTCTCTCCTCACACAGTTTCCAGTGTGAGGAGAGAAGAGCTAGGATCAGTGATTTACTGATCTGTATAGTAAAAACACACACCTGTTACATCCCCCTGCCCCCCCAATGTACCTGTCACCCAACAATCACCCCATATGCCCCCAAAGTGTACCTGTCATCATAAAGTGTACCTGTCATCATAAAGTGCACCTGTCATCAGACTGCCATCATAAAGTGCACCTGTCACCCGTCACCCGTCAGTGACCGTGGCATGTCCCCCGTCACCCATCAGTGACCACCGCCAGTCACCCGTCACCCATCACTGACCCCCACCAGTCACCCGTCACCCATCACTGACCACCGCCCGTCACCCATCAGTGACCACCGCCAGTTACCCATCACCCATCAGTGACCACCGCCAGTCACCCATCAGTGACCACCGCCAGTCACCCGTCATCCATCAGTGACAACCGCCAGTCACCCATCACCCATCAGTGACCACCGCCAGTCACCTGTCCCCCGTCATGCATCTGTGACCACCGCCAGTCACCTGTCACGCATCTGTGACCACCGCCAGTCACCCGTCACGCATTAGTGATAACCACCAGACACCGGTCACCCATTAGTGACCACCTCCAGACACCCATCACCCATCAGTGACCACCGCCAGGCACGTGGCACCCATCAGTGACCACCACCAGTCACCCATCAGTGACCACCACCAGTCACCCATCAGTGACCACCACCAGACACCCAGCACCCATCAGTGACCACCGCCAGTCACCCATGACCCATCAGTGTCCACCGCCAGTCACCCGTCACCCATCAGTGACCTCCACCAGTCACCCGTCACCCATCAATGACCACCACTAGACACCCATAAGTGACCACCACCAGACACCCGGCACCCATCAGTGTGCACCGCCAGTCACCCATCAGTGACCTCCACTAGTCACCCGTCACCCATCAGTGACCACCACCAGAGACCCGTCACCCATCAGTGACCACCGCCAGTCACCCATCACCTATCAGTGAGCACTGCCGGTCACCCGTCACCCATCAGTGACCACTGGCAGTCACCTATCACCCATCAGTGACCACCACCAGACACCCTCACCCATCAGTGACCACCGCCTGACACCAGTCACCCATCAGTGACCACCGCCAGACACCCGTCACCCAACAGTGACCACCGCCAGTCAGTCATCAGTGACCACCACCAGTCACCCATCAGTGACCATCACCAATCACCTGTCAGTGACCGTCACACCCATGAGTAAACATCACCTGTAAAAGTCTCACACATGTGGTATCGCCATACTCGGAGAGAGTAGTAGAATGTATTTTGGGGTGTCATTTTTGCTACAAACATGCTGTGTGTTGGAAATAACATATAAATGGACAACTTTGTGTAAAAATAAAAGCGTTTCATTTTTTTCCCACATTTTCCAAAAACTACTGGAAAAAAATGACATGTTCAAAAGACTCATTATGCCTCATAGATTATACGTTGGGGTGTTTTCTTTCCAAAATGGGGTCATTTTGTGGGCAATTCCATTGTCCTGGTGCTCCAGGACCTTCAAAAGTGTAATAAGGTGTTGAGAAATGAGATGTGTAATTTATGCTTGTAGAACGCATGAAGGTGCTAGTACAATGTTGGGCCTCTGTATGTGGTCAGGCTATGTAAAAGTCTCACACATGTGGTATCGCCATACTTGGAGGGAGTAGTAGAATGTATTCTGGGGTGTCATTTTGCTACATACATGCTATGTGTTGGAAAGATCATATAAATGGACAACTTTGTGTAAAAATAAAAGTGTTTTAATTTTTTTCCACATTTTTCAAAAACTACTGGAAAAAATGAACTGTTCAAAAGACTCATTATGCCTCAAAGATTATTCGTTGGGATGTTTGCTTTCCAGAATGGGGTCATTTTGTGGGCAATTCCATTGTCCTGGTGCTCCAGGGCCTTCAAAAATGTGATAAGTCGTCATGACATTAGATGTGTAATTTATGTCCCTAGAATACCTGAAGGCGCTCCCTGCATGTTGGGCCTCTGTATGTGGCCAGGCTGTGAAAAAGTCTCAGACATGTGATATCGCCATACTCAGGAGGAGTAGCAGAATGTGTTTTGGGGTGTAATTTGTGCTATGCATATGCTGTGTGTGAGAAATAACCTGTTACAATGACAATTGTGTGAAAAAAAAAGAAAAGAAAAAAAATCTTCATTTTGCAAAGAATTGCGGGAAAAAATTACAACTTCAAAAAATTCACCATGCCTCTTACTAAATACCTTGGAATGTCTACTTTCCAAAAAGGGGTCATTTGTGGGGTATTTGTACTTTCCTGGCTTGTTAGGGTCTCTAGAAATGAGATAGGCCATCAGTATATCAGGTGTGATCAGGTATGATCAATTTTCAATGATTGGCACCATAGCTTGTACACTCTATAACTTACACAAAGACCAAATAATATACACTTATTTGGGTTATTTTTACCAAAGATAGGTAGCAGTATAAATTTTGACCAAAATTTACAAAGAAAAATTACTAATTTGCAAAATTTTATGACAGAAACAAAGAAAAAGGCATTTTTTTCACAAAATTTTAAATCTTTTTTATATTTAAATCACAAAAATACCCCCCCCCCCCAGTGATTAAATACCACCAAAAGAAAGCTCTATTTGTGTGAAAAAAAGGACGCAAATTTCATATGGGTACAGTGTTGCATGAGTGAGTAATTGTCATTCAATGTGATAGCGCTGAAATATGAAAAATGGCCTGGACAGGAAGGGAATTTTCGTGCCCGGTACTGATGTGGTTAAGATAGAGGAGAGATTTGGGGTGATATAAAAAAGTAAAGGGGCAGTGTAATAATAAGAAAAGGAATAAAATAAATAATAATAATAATAAAAAAAATGTTTAAAGGGCCCCCTCCCCCTGTGCTTGCACGCATTGGTGAACGCATACATAGGTCACACCCGCATATGTAAACAGTGTTCAAACCAAACATGTGAAATATAACCACGAGTGTTAGAGCAAGAGCAATAATTCTAGCACTAAAGGCCTGTACACATGATGCAATGGTCATAAAACAACGGTCTTACAACAGCCTGTTGTACGATAATCCGACACGCGATTACAACAGCCGACGTTCAACAGTGTACAAAGGAAGTTGGCTGAGCAGGCTATAAAACTTTTGTTGTACACAAATCACATGCACCTGAACTTCCTCTTTAATACGTCACTACCTTCGGCTTTGTTGAACGATTACTTGACTCCTGTCTGTAAGCTAGACACAACAGCCAACAACCGATTTTGGGCAAAAGTTGAACGTGCGGTTATACGACCGTTGCACCGTGTGAACGAGGCATTAATCTCATTTGTAACTCTTAACTGGTAACTTTAATTTTTGGAGATTTATAAGTATTGTAGTTAGCCACCATTCTATAACCATGCGTAATTTTAAAGCATGGCATGTTGGGTATCTATTTACCTGGCGTAACATCATCTTTTTCCCAAAAACGTTAAAACAGCACTATTTTATTCTCTAGATCCTCTGCTACAAAAAATATATAATGTTTGGGGGTTCTAAGTAAATTTCTAGCAAAAAAAACACAGATTTTTACATCTATGAAAGAAGTGTCAGAATTGGCCTGGTAGCCAAGTGGTTCAGTACAAGGGCCTGTGTAGCCAGATGCACATTAAATTGAATAATTAAATGTATTATTGAGGTGCCCCTTCACATTGCATTTAATTATATTATACTGATCAATGTAAAAAAGATATTAAAACTACTAGAACAAATTTTGAGTCCGACAGAGTGACACCAGCACCGCATCCCTAAACAATCAATGAATAATGGAGAAGAAAAATTGGGACTTTTTTAGGTGCCGGTTTAACCCCTTCCCTGAAGAACTACACAATGATAGAATAAAACATACACTTTATTTCGTTACATAAATTTGTGCACGGTGCAGGCTCAGCTGATATGTCAGTGGCCCACCCAAGTGTGCAGACAAAAGGTAACATTAAAACAGTGACACTGTATACAGTCCATGGTGCAGATGTAAGCAAAATATCGAATACTCCTGGCTATATGGCAAAAAGCAGATGGAATATATCGCCAGGGCGGTATACAGAACCCAAAAATAGCACAGTGATCCAAGATGTTCCGACACGTTTCGCCCGACTATTTGGGCTTCTTCAGGGACTTGGATCGCAATACAGTCACTGTTACCCAGGGTACTCAGATGTCAAAATAGTACACCAATGGCAAGACAGATGGTATCATAGAAGAGATCATGGGAGATTGGTTTGTATAAATCAGTCATAGATGCTGCCACTACAATCATTGAAAATGTGCCGCAAATACTCAGGTATCCTCCAACTGAGTTAGTGGGCATATATAAAGAGCTGAGGATTACGGTCCCGACTTATATGGGCAGAATACATAGCGTCTCTCGCATATCAGAGAGGGGATCCTTCTATATGGATGGTCCCTATGGCGACATCCAGAGTAATAAGACTCTTCCTAGAAATCCATCTCCCACACCCGCCTCGGTGTCTGCCAGTTCTTCAGGGAAGGGGTTAAACCGGCACCTAAAAAGTCCCAATTTTTCTTCTCCATTACATATTAAAACTACTGATGAGAAAACTGAGCTAAGTTTGGTTCCCTGGAGGTTCACAGAACACTTTAAAACATTTTCACAGATACATAGAGATGAAACAAATCCTCCTTCACAAGCAATTACTCTACAATTTCCATTTTGTCAAATGCTAGGAGTGTTGCTTGCCAGGACAGTCTTTGTTTATTGTGCTGCAATTCTTGTTGTACTGCTTAAAATGGAGAGGAAATTCTGTGGTTGCAGGAAAGAAATTTGCTCCGTGTATGGGCAGCCTAAATTAACTTTTACATCCTGTGTTCTTAGAATGCTTACTGTACAACAAGAAGGAACATCATAACTTGTAGAAATAGGAAAAGAGCAGTAAAATTATGGGATGAGAGATATTGGTTATTGGTGGCAGAATTTGTATGGATACTGTTCTAGTCAGTAGATGTTGTTCACACGTCATTGCCACCACATAAATGTAAGTCAATTATTTATCTTATGTATCAAACATTATTCTACTCTAGTGGTCCAATAATATATTCATCACAGAATAGGTTTACTCTGTTGCCATTTGTTTTGAGGACATGTTCAGACTTGTATGGTATTTTTCATTTTTTCGTTTAATGGTTAATAATTAATTTTTGCATGTTCTCAAATTTTTCTCTGTTCTTTCATCGTTGACCCATGAAGGACCCCTGGGCACTTCAGACCTGGCCTATTTTAATGCTAATTTATATTGTGTTCTTTCTCCATAGGCATTATTTGTTTAAAGGATTCCCTGACTGCAATTCAAGGTATAGTTATAAGGTATAAGTACAAGTTACAAAGGACAATTTGAAAATAGAGCTTAAAATCCAAACCATTTGCCATTTTTCCAAGGATACAGAGTACCACAACAATCTTATAAAAGGTACATAATAGGTTTAATTCTAATTTTATATAAAGCCAACAATAACAAGCTTCTTGGTAGGCCTGGTGCCACACTGACTGCTACTGAACTCACTGGCAACCCTCCACTTTCCCTAGGACCTAGGAGTGAGCAGTATAAAGTGATAGGCCAGCAGATCTCTTAGTGTTATGGGTGTACAAGTCCCAGCTTTCCCTATCAGTTCACTGCCAGCCTATATAACCGTTGGCCAACATGGCATGCTGGGATTGTAGTTCCACAGGACCTGGCTGCGAGCCAGGGCAGCATTGTTATTTATTTAAAAAATATACATAGAGACTAGATTGCCTACTTGTCTGCTGGTGGAGGCATATTAGGAAACATGATATCCTTATTCAATAAATGACACAAGGAGCAAAGTACAGTAACCAATAGCAAATAATCAGAACTCTCTGTGTGTAAGTCAAAGCAATAGATAATGGATTTTGATTGGTTTAATGGGCAAAGCAGATTGCTTCTTGTCCTATTTTATTGAATGAGTCTGCTAGACTGTTTCTCCCTGTATCCAAAAGACAACCAGTAAGTTATGCCTTAAAGTAGAACTGCGGGCAAAAATAACAAAATAAAATAAACATGTATAGCCAGTTAAAAGAAAAAAATAAAAAACAAATCCAGCTTTTACTGCAATATTTATATTAAGTTCCAAAATGTCTCCAGCCATGCTTTTTTCTACCGCTAGACTTCCGCATGATCATTTACCCACTTCCTCTGAGCCCTTTCATCCACCTATCCAATATTGAAGCCACACAGTGATGAGCTCATCTCTCTGGCTCTCTTCTTTCTTGTCAGCAGGTTTCTTGGCAGTGCCTAAACTAGTTAGATGTTATAATTGACAAAATACATTATAATTCTGTTTAGAGTGACTATTGTACAACAACTATACAAATCCCTTGGTTTATAAATTGACAGAGAATGGTTTTAATACTTTCTCTCTCTTCTCTGTCTAGATACTGAACCCAATTTACTATAAGAAAATGCAAAAGCACAAAAAGTAACTGCAATGAAAATAGTTGGTATGCTCGCATTGCAGTTACGCAAGAAAACGCAGACATGTGCACCCCCAGCAATCATGATCCACACCTTTATCCCAAATAGAAAAAAAAAACAGTTGGCTGTAACTGATTATTAAGTATAAGCTGAAGTTTGGCTAGTTAGTGCATTTAAATCTGCTAATACATTTAACACTACCCCCCCCCCCCCCCCCAGACTGACAAGGTTGCTGTCTGCTGTATCTCATATTCTCTTGTTCAAATATTTTATTGAATATTGTCAAAAATATTAAATATTTTGTACAAAGCGCATGTTAAGTACAAGTCTGCACGGCTAGTACACTGCATATATCCTGAACCGTGCAGTTTCCGGAGATATGCAAGGCACCTACAGGTAAGCCTTATTTTAGGCTTGCCTGTAGGTGAAAGTGGTTGTCACAAGTTGACAATCACTTTAAGAGTTGTACTAATAGTTTAAATTGTTTTCACTGTAAGAATTTCGGTCTTGGGTTTAAGAGTCAAAGCCAGATCTGATGTTATGGTTCTTTCAAACTTTACTGAGACAAGCTTAAAAATAGATTTCCAGAATACTTGTGCCACAGGGCATCTCCACCAATTGTGTAAATATGTACCCAATTCTGAACAGCCATGAAAGCAAGAAGTTGAGTAAACTGGAGCATACGTATTGATTCTAGTTGGAACTAAATACCATCTTGTGAGTACTTTGTATACAGTTTCAACTGCTGTTACAGTGAAGAAGATTTTACAGTAGACCATATCTCAGACCATTCTGCTGCATCTATAGTACTGCCCAAAATTCTAGGAAAGTGGTGTAAAAATTTTTTATTTGTGAACAACTAAATATTTTGGATTGGGGGAGCCTGTGGGACTCGCATAAGTCAGGAAAACGTAAAATGGATGTATCCATAACCATGTTGTGTAATCAAGTAATACCAGCTTTGGACCAGGCCCTAAAAGTTTTTGGAGAAATCCATGCTGGATAGAAGGCCGGATTTCTGTGAAATGAGAGGAGAGGGTTATGTAGAGATTGTAAAACCATATGTGAATCTATGTCTGTCCCATATTGATAAAAAATGTTTAGTAATCGGATTTAGAAGGACCTTATGATCCGATGATCTTAACCACATTATATTTGATATCGAGAAAGGGTCACAGTCCACTACTTCTATTGCAACCCAAAGATTAGTTTCTGTAGTAGCTTGATATTTTGAGTTGTGCTAGTTGAGCAGCCTTATAATATGTCTTGATTATAGGAAAATCCATGCCGCCCTGCTGTTTGGGTAAATATAGAGATTCTTTAGGTAATCTTGGTTCCCAAGTGAAATGAATTGCTGAAATGAATAGGCTGGGAAGGATATTGGAAGGACTCTGAAAAGATATAAAAATTTTGGAAGAATGGTCATTTTGATTAAATGTATTTTCCCGAACCAGAAAAGTGCAATGGATGACCATTTTGACATTAAACTTGTGGCTGGTTTCAATAAGGTTGGATAGTTGGCTGAAAATAAATCTTTATAGTTCGCAGTGAGCTGGATACCTAAATAAGGGAGACTATGAGTATTCCATTTAAATGGAAATGCCTCTTTTACTGTGTTAATTTCCTCATCGGATAATGAAATGTTCAACGTTGTTGATTTCTGAAGATTAACTTTAAGACCAGAAATGGATGAAAACCTATTTATGATGTTTAGAAGATTGGGGCTGAGGTCCATGGGGAAGATAAGAATAGAAGATTATCATCCGCAAACAAACATAGTTTGTGATGATATCCTCCAATTTCTATGTCCATGATAGAAGGTTCATTCCTGATTCTCTGAGCCAATGGTTCAATAAGCAGGGCAAATAGAAGAGGAGATGGGGGCATCCTTGTCTTGTACCCCTTCCCACACTAAAAACTTCTGATTTATAACCCACGTATTTAATGTATGCCTTAGGTTGGCTGTACAGTGCAGAGATCAGCTGTAGGAAGTGGGAGCCAAATCCCCATTTCTGCAATGTCAAATGCATATAGGACCATGATATTGAGTCAAAAGCTTTTTTAATGTCTAGTGAGAGAAAACAAGATGGGATGCGGTGTGTTTTGGCAATGTGAGATAAAAAGTATCGCTCATCGAATATTCTTTCTGGCTTGTCGGACAGAAATGAAACCTACTTGGTCACGGTGTATGAGATTTCCTATACATCTGTTTAGCCTAGTGGCAAGAACCTTAGCTAAAATCTTGATGTCTAGATTCAACAAAGAAATAGGACGATAATTTGAGCAACTAGTATCATCATTATGAGGCTTGGGAAGCATGCATATGATCGCAGTGAAAGTTTCCTATCTAGAAGCGTGACCTTTGAGAAGAGAATTGAAGGTGTTGACTATGATTGGAGATAACAATTTGGCAAAAGTACGAAAATATAGAGCAGTGAAACCATCTGGACCTGGTCTTTTTTTTTAGTTTCAGCATTTTAATAGCATTAAGTACTTTGTTAACCGTGATCTGGTCCTCTAGTAATCCTAGTTGCATTCGAAATAATGAAGGGAGAGAAACATGGGAGAAGAGGTCATCTGCCTTAGGGATCCAGCTCACTTTCAGGTGAATATAATGTAGCTAAGTGTGATCTGAACTTTTGGAGTATCTTCACTGGATCATTAGAATATATATTTTTGGATAACTTAAGGCGTATTGGTTTGAAATGTTTTTGGAGAGATTTACGTGTATGGGCCATTAGAGTATCAGGTTTATTTGCCTTAATGTAATAATTATGACGTGATCTGTTAAGAATTTTATCAGCTGACTGAGTAATTAATAAATCAAACTCTAATTTAGCTTTGTCTAATTTAAGTTTTAATTTTGAAGAGGGATTATTTTGAAAGGCCATATAACATGCGTTAAAGTTTGCTTCTAGTTTATTATAAATGATTTTACGTTCTCTGTTGAAAAGTGCAGCTTGTCTAAAACATATACCACGAAAAACTGGCTTGGGTGGTTCCCATAGGGTGAGTGGGGATATGCCAGAAGTGGAATTGTGCTCTAAATATTCCTTAAGAGCCAGTTCAATGTCTAATTTATGTTTAGAATTGTAAAGTAGAGAGTCTTTGAGATACCATGTGGGATCATGTGCTTTAGGGATCATAGAGGTGTAACCGTATAGAACTGTACATACTGCATTATGATCTGACCATGTGACTGGTATGATCTTGGATGCTAAAATTTCAGAAATCATACCTATAGGATTTTGATGTGTCTGTGCAGTGTCTCTTCGGATCATGCAGAGACTCTACAGACTTTGTTATTCCTGTTAGTAGATAAGGCTGTCATTCATTTACTCATATATTCTTCTTTAGGGGGTCATATGCCTTTTGAGCCTGCGGCAGATCCCACGGCTCGCTGTCGTATATAGTGAAGGGATCGGTGTCATATCAACACCCTCTCTTGGGATGAAAACCCATTCACACGGCTCCCCACATTAAGGTGAGCCGCTACAGCAGATATAATATGACCTTGTTAAGGATGTGCCATATATTTGATGCACTTTCTAAGCCATATTTTGAGTTAATGCTTGCAATTTAGAGGTGCTGCTCTATGTGTGAACATCATCTCACTGTTTCACTTTTCTCTCTTCAGTTAAACATTTGGACTATGGTCCGACAGCTTTCTGAATGATTAGGAAGGTGGAGTTGATGGAAAAACCCTAATCAATGGATGTTGTCTACCCTGGGTCCCCACATCATGCCACCATTCGGACAGTGCATTCTAATCATCCTGTGCGTTAACACAAATAAGAAAGTTGTACAAACAGTATATGAGACATTTATACACTGCTAGGTAGGTGCAATACTTGGTATAATTCGGCACAATGTATAATTGTTTTTCTGTTTATCACATTTTATTTATTTTTTTTTCCTATGCATCATGTACTCATTGGTGTCTTTTCTCTTCAAGAAGACAAGTTTATTGTCAAATAACAACTAAATATTCTTCACAAAGCCCCTGATGAAAGTCTTGGACCTGGAACGCATCGGGCACCCTTTATTTCCCTCCAAGAGTCTACTAGAATATGTTTCGCAATAAGTTGTGATAATGACTGTTTGTTAGAAGTGTTAGGTTCGGTATCGGGGACTTGTCTAAGAATGCAATAGGATCTGATTTGCGTCTCCACATATAATTTCTGTACCTATTTTGTGTTCTTCCAACCACCTGCAAGAGATGTGAGAAGAATGATGCAAAATAATGCACTGAAAAATTTAGGGGTGGATTGGGTTGTGAAATGTGTTTCTTGAAGACATATAATATGTGCCTTCCTAGCAGAAAAGGAGGGGAAGGCTTTAGTGTGATTTTGTGGAATATTAAATCCCTGTACATGGATAATATATTTAAAGGAGCAGTGGGGATGTAAATTCAGTACATATAACGACTGTTGGTCCAAAAAAAAAATTTGAGAAATTTTACCTTCGGGGAGAAAAGAATAGAGAAAGGTAGAAAGAAAGGAAGAGACAAGGTCATAAGGGAGACAAGGTCATAAGGGAGTTAAGGATCTTAAGTATCAAATGCATTTGATAAAACATATATATCCTTATAACTCAATCATTGGGGGAAGAAAAAATCTTCCTCCAAGCAAAACGATGGCTACTGTCAGTTGCTCAGGAAAGCAGAGAACTATCTCAGAGGATAAGGAAGGCCATTATCTAACACATTACAAAAGGTTTTACTATAACATGAATAAGGTCACCAAACCTAGTACTATAAGCTCTAATAGTTTGAAGTGGTATTGTTAGGGATGATTCAAAACTAATATAAAGTGAATCATCAAATTTGAGAAACAATAACTTTGTGAATGTTAAGTTATAGGTTTCATTTAAAAAAATATATTGAGGCAAAAAATGTTTTTTTAAGAACCTGCATGCAATGAAAAAGCCCTTTTGAGGCCAGAAGGTGTACTACCAATAAGGGTTGGCAATATTTACCAACCATGGGCAAAAGAACCACTATCTGATGAAGTTATCAATCCATAGAGTCAACAGGATCTGGCACTGGATCTGGAGATCTAAAGCGGCCTCTTTTATTTGAACTTTGATTTTCCTTTCACCAGATGGGGTATACAGCTTGCGTACAGAAGACGGTACGGGTCTACTACGTGAGTTTTCTGAGCTCTGTGATGAATCCGTCAGGTGTAAGTTTTGAAGGATATTTTGTAAATCATTTGCAGATCTACAAGTATATTTAGTACTATGGTATGAGAACCATGAGCTGGGACAAATCAGCAAAAAGTTGGTAGTTATGACCTTGACAAATTAAAGACTCTCTTCCTCTTGCTGCAGCCAGGAGCTGTTCCTTTGTGCGATTAAAATGAAATTTAGCAATGATGTCACGAGGTGGGCCATCAGGTTTTCTTGGAGTCAAGGCTCTATGAACTCTGTCCATTTCAAGCCGTTCAACTGGGATGGCCTTTTGTAGATCCTGAAATAAAGCTAACATAGTGGCTTCTAAATCTGTTACAGATTTAGGGATGCCTCTTATGGCTAAATTGGAACGTCTTGTCCTGTTTTCCTAGTCTTCCAAATGGGTCTGAAACATTAAGTTTTCTTCTTTGAGAGTTTTTTCAATTTCTGTTGTATAGTTCACAGTATAGTTTTCAATGCCATCTACATGTGTTTCAAGCTCTGACAAACGATGGCCCAATTATCTGATTTCTTAATGAGGCTAGTAGTTATATGGTCAGAGGTGCGCTTTAAGGCTTTTTGCAGCATATTTTCAACATTTTTGAACATAACTGGGGATATCTGTTCACTGTGAGGTATCTTCCCCACATATAGAGTCCCATTCATATATTCTGAATTAGCCTGTTCCTGCTTTTTTTGCCTTTAAGGCTCTTGCAGTGCTGCGTGAGGTGGATGAGGAAGATGGTGGTGGTGCAATTTTAGTCACAAAATGGGCTGGTGTGTCTTTGGCATTTTTGTCCTCATATTACAGCGCGGGTTATCTGGAGTGATACCACTGTCTTCCGGGCTCTTTGGGCATAAATAAAGATGGTATAGATGCAGGTGTCACATGGGCAGCCGCTATTATTTAGCATTTTACTTCCCTCTGAGAGAAGAGCCTCAGCCAGGCATGTCCACTCTGGTCAGCTCCGCGCATGCGCCCCTGTACCTCCCATTCTTATTCATCCAGAGTTGTGTCTCACTACTCTGTGCAAAATGGACAATAGCATTTTTAATATTAGTAGTTCTTTTAAAGTCACTGGCAGTGATTTCAGTGCACACCTTATGTCTTGTTCCTTCTTGAATTGTGCTTGCAAAATAGCTAACAAAATGTCACAAAATCCAAAAACATTAGAGAAAATCTTGCTTAGCTGGGAAACATTTGGATACTGGATTTGAGTACAATCCTCAGCAAACCACATTTATTTGTGAATTTTCAGTATGTAGGCTATAAACTGGGAGGATATGATTGGGTTGTTAGACCTTCTCCATGGCCATATTGACGCAAGAGCATACACACATATATGGTTTATAAAATCAGACCCATTCTGTGACCGACACATTTTTGTACATTGTGTACCTATACAGTCATACCAATTAAAGTATCTGCATCTTCTGACCAGTGGCGGCTAGTAAAATTTTAGGATGGGGGGTGCCAGACTCCACCCTTCCTTTTTGACCCCTGCCACTTCTCATAAGCCCCACCCCTTATAGATTCCACCCATTGTGTCAGGAATATACAGCCCAGCATCACCAGATAGGGTATACAGAATCACCAGATGGGGTATCTACAGCATCACCAGATAGGGGTATATACAGCATCACCAGATAAGTGCATATACAGCATCACCAGATAGGGGTATATACAGCATCACCAGATGGGGTATATACAGCATCACCAGATAGGGGTATATACAGCATCACCAGATAGGGGGTATATACAGCATCACCAGATAGGGGGTATATACAGCATCACCAGATAGGGGTATCTACAGCATCACCAGATAGGGGTATATACAGCATCACCAGATAAGGGCATATACAGCATCACCAGATAGGGGTATATACAGCATCACCAGATGGGGTATATACAGCATCACCAGATAGGGGTATATACAGCATCACCAGATAGGGGGTATATACAGCATCACCAGATAGGGGGTATATACAGCATCACCAGATAGGGGTATATACAGCATCACCAGATAGGGGTATATACAGCATCCACCAGGTAGGGGTTTATACAGCATCCACCAGATAGGAGTATATACAGCATCACCAAATAAGGGTATATACAGCATCACCAGATGGGGTATATACAGCATCACCAGATAGGGGTATATATAGCATCACCAGATAGGGGTATATACAGCATCTACCAGTTAGGAGTATATACAGCATCCACCATATAGGGGTATACAGCATCCACCACCCCCCCGGTGGGCAGTCGCGAGTGTGTTTGGCTTCGGACGTGCATCCCCCTCCTCCTCCAAGAAAGGCATCCGATAGGATCGCCTGACTTCTCAGCCAGCCGGGAAACAGGCAACATACCCGCACTTCCTGATTGGCAAAGATGTGATTCAGTGTTAGAAAATCAAATATTCATTTGCTTTTCTAACTCACGTGAGTGGGCTTGCGAGTGCAAAGTTCTGTGCTCCGAGCCACTCTATCATTCACCACCCCCCCAGAGGGCAGTCGGAACATCAAAGTTCTGCACTTACCCCATCTAGGAAGCGGGCGGGCGTGCAGCTGTGTCCGGTGAGTGGGAGAATGCTTGGCTTCGGTCATGCACCCCCCTACTCCTCCGAGAAAGGCGTCCAATAGGATCGCCTGACTTCTCAGCCAATCGAGAAAGGGGTAACATACCAGCGCTTCCTGATTGGCGGAGAAGTGATTCAGTGTTAGAAAAGCAAATATTCATTTGCTTTTCTAACACACGTGAGTGGGCTTAAGAGCGCAATGCTCTGCACTCTGAGCCACTCTATTTTGAAGCCTATTAGAACCTATGGCTCTAATCAGGTGCTTCAAAGAAACCCTCCCGCCACTGCAATTCACGCAGCCGGCATCCTGAAAGGGGCCGGATGCATGAATAGGGGGTGGCCGCGGCGGCCATGGATAAATTCATGCTATACACAAATCAATCCATTTAGCATAGGAGGTGGCGAGGATAGAGGGGGCGGCACCTGTGCGCCCTTAATGGATGTCAGAATATAGCCCCTGCTTCTGACACTATATTACATTTTTAGGACTACAACTCTGAATGTTTGATGACTTTGCTATGCTACTGGTGGGCACAGTAGCATGGATGTACTAAAACTGGAGAGTGCAAAATCTGGTGCAGGTCTACATAGAAACCCAATTAGCTTTCATTTTTTTGCATAGCTGCACCAGATTTTGCTCTCTCCAGTTTTAGTAAATCAACCCCAGTACAACAACTTGATATACCTGGTAACTGTAAAGCAACAAATTGCACTGTTGTATTCCAGTGTCTTATTATAGATTTTAGGTATCCAAGTAGTGTTGTGAGTGTTTGGTTTTCTCAAGATTGTGTGTTAAATCGAATTTGCTTGTAACAAGGGTAAATACAGTTTTAAATATCCAAAACCAACAGTGGAGAGGTTTACATTTTCAAGTTCAAGCAAATGTAACAGAAAAAATACTTATTCCATGGAAGATGCTAAACCAGCACTGAGATTGTTAGATTACTAGAGCTTGCCCAACCCTGCTAATAATATCGGTCTTCCCAATGAGACTCAGGCTGGGTTCACATATATGCAAATTGGATGTGAGTTTCACCACATCCGATTGGCATGACAGGAGAGTGTGACCGGCTCTCAATGGAGCCAGTTCACACAGCTCCGGGGTGGCCACGGTCCGCGTTTGAAAGTGGTCCTGTCTGTCTTTGGTTCCGATTCAGGTGTGAATTGAGGCAAAAACTACATTGAAGTGAATGTAGAAGTTAATCATTAAAGACATCAAGGGAGTTGTTGATAATTTTTATAAGGATGATCCTTTCAACTATCCTAAACCTTTTTTTGTGTCAAAAAAAAAAGCCCCCCGTTGGGCTTATTATTAAGTACAATTAAAAATGTAAACCAATGATACAAAAATAATTTAAATACAGAAAGAAAGGAAAACACACACACACACACACACATAAAGGACAATATATAAAATAAACTAAATTACCACAAATGCACCTCCCAAAAACCCCATCACCCTCTAAATAAAGAAGAAACAAATTGAACTTTTCCTTTTACAAGTACATTTCACAAAAGCAGCAGCATGAGTAAAATTTGAAAGCACTCTTAAGGAAAAATCACCAGTTTCGCAGCAAATTAATTGGTGTGTGTTTGCCTGTGCTAGGGGGGTAAGCACTCTTGCATTGCATCTTTGCATTAAAAGTTTCTTTATGAAGCTGTATGTTCTCCCCATGTTTGTTGTTCCTTTAAATGGGCCCTAATGTCTTTATAAGTGTGACTGAGACATTAGAAGATGAATTCCTTGAAGAAACAGGCACGTTTGTGAATGCATCTTTGTGCTCTGTAAAGTACAGTGTGTTGGCATTACATTAGTACAGCAAAAAATGCAATTCTCTCCTTCCGTGCTGGTCCTTGAGTTCTTTCAATGAACTGCAGAGCAAGAACTGAAGAAGGCAGGTCAATACTATGGGCAGAAGCGTTGCTAGGTGGGAAAAAGACCAGGGGCCTCAGCCTGAAGAAATGTGGCTCGCGAAGCGTGCCACAGCAAAGACGGGTGTGGTTTAAACGAAATAGCTGGCGTGGCTTAAATGGGCATGGCTCAAATGGGGTGTGATTCGAGTCTGAGATGAATGAGGGATGGAGGGAGAAAGAAAGAAATAAGGAGGGAAGGAGAGAGAAGGAAAGAAAGAAAGAGGGATGGAGGGACAGCAGGCCTAGACCCTACACCACAATAGAAATATGTGTATTCCAGAAAGTTTAATAATCAGCAGATAAAGATACTCTACACACCTTGTGTTAGCGCTTCAATCATCCCGGCACCATGGTTGGTATGGTGTCAGGATGATTGAAGCGCATCATTTCTATTATTACATTGTAATATAAAATGAAATAGTTAAACTCACCATAGTGCAGAATCAGTGGGAGCCCCGAGTGTGTCACTTGCCACGTCATCTGCCACCAGATGTCATCAGGTGTCCCCAGAGGAGTGCAGCTTCCATCAGGTGTGCCCCCAGCGGAGTGCCTCCTTCCATCAGGTGTGCCCCCAGCGGAGTTCATCCTTCCATCATGTGTGTTCCCAGCGGAATGCCTCCTTCCATCAGGTGTGTCCCCAGCGGAGTGTCTCCTTCCATCAGGTATGTCCCCAGCAGAGTGCCTCCTTCCACCAGGTGTGTCCCCAGCATAGTGCCTCCTTCCATCAGGTGTGTCTTCAGCAGAGTGCCTCCTTCCATCAGGTGTGTCCCCAGCGTAGTACCTCCTTCCATCAGGTGTGTCCCCAGCATAGTGCCTCCTTCCATCAGGTGTGTCTTCAGCAGAGTGCATCCTTCCATCAGGTATGTCCCCAGAAGAGTGCCTCCTTCCATCAGGTGTGTCCCCAGCGTAGTGCCTCCTTCCATCAGGTGTCCCCCCAGTGGAGTGCCTCCTTCTATCAGGTGTGTCCCCAGCAGAGTGCCTCCTTCCATCAGGTGTGTCTCCAGTGGAGTGTCTCCTTACATCAGGTGTTTCCCCAGCGGATTGCCTCTTTACATCAGGTGTGTCCCCAGCAGAGTGCCTCCTTACATCAGGTGCGTCCCCAGCGGAGTGCCTCCTTACATCAGTGTGCCACACACTGTTACAGTTAGACAGACTAGTACCTCCGCCTGAGCTCATTCCTTCAGTTCCTACTAGTATCAGCCAACTGCCGAGCCACCCTGTCTCAGAGTGTCCTTTAATGGACGTCACACATCCCATGCTAGCGTGGGATTGGCCAAGTGTGACGTCCATCATAGCAGCCCGACACCCGCAGTGTCACTCCCACCTTTTTGTTGCAGCGGCGTGCTGTAATGGACATAACAGGTCCCACACAAGCTGGATTGGAACAGTGTGGTGATGTCCATCATAGGCACCGCCACGTCAATTTGTTTTGTTTATGGCTCCTCTGGGCTAATAATAGAGTTAGACTGCCCTAAGACCCGGGGCTTTTCGGGGGACCACTCGGGGATCTAGCCCCCCTCAGTCCCCCCCTCCCAACACCCCTGACTATGGGGGTTGATTTACTAAACCTGGAGAGTGCAAAATCTGGTGCATATGTGCATGGTAGCCAATTAGCTTCTAACTTCAGTTTGTACCATTAAACTTTGACAATAAGACCTGTAAACTGATTGGTTTCTATGCACAGCTGCACCAGATTTTGCATTCTCCAATTTTAGTGAATTAACCCCTTTGTCTTTCAGCTAATCTCAGTTTGCTATTAATTATCTAAACTGGATTTGAATTAGTTGTGCCTGGTAGGCATCTTTCATTGTGCCACTTCGATGACCATGGATCTTTGGTGCTATAAAGAATCACCCTCCTCAAATGATATAAATATGTGTTTTATACATGATGATCCTTCTTGTAGACTTGGATGTGAAAACAAAGAACATTAAATAGGGGGCACTTAGCTACCCCAAAAGTGCTGCTGCTCTATGCCTTGGCCTGAATCATGTTTCTACAAAAGGGTCTGTTAATAGGTTCTAGGTCATATTAAATATGTCCAATTTGGATGACACCCTGACTTGTCTGATCCAGGTCACTCATCCATATTTAGCAGCAGTTTCAAGTCAGCCCACAATGATCAGTCAAAGTATTTATAATATAATTTGTGTGTTCAATGTAGTGTTATTCCCTTGTTATCATCAGTAATATTCAGTTCCTTGCAGTTGTCGGAAGCTTGACATCATTTATTGGCCTCCACCAACCACTTTCAGTTAATTTTATTCAAAGTGTGAACTGCCCATCTGGGAATAAATGCACCATTTTTTCATAAACAATGAAAGCATAGCCATATTTTCCTTGCGTGCAGGTGTTTTGCTCATGGCATTACAACATGTTTTATACATTTATGAGAAGTAATGACTTTATCCGCAAAGAGCAAGTAATTTTATTGCTGGTCAATTGTGCAGGGGTAATTATTTGTACACTGTGAGTATAAAAGTATACTTAAAAAAAAAATATGGAGGTTGTCATTGCTGACCTCCTTCAGAAAATGATAGTTTCTTGGCTGTTATGCTGACCCTGTAGCTTAAATACTCTCATTGACTTGCAAAGCATGTTTATGGATTTAATCAAATTCAATTTTTTATAACTTTACAGAGGGTGCCTGAAATGTTGAAAACTACCTTCATATCAGTGCTACAACGCTATTTATCTGGGTGCCAGTTGCTAAAATTCAGTTCAGATAGGAACATTGTGGTTGATTTACTAAAGCTGGAGAGTGCAAAATCTGGCGCAGCTCTGCATAGAAACCAATCACCTACCTGGTTTTATTGTCAAAGCTTAAATGAACAAGCTGAAGTTTGACACTGATTGGCAACCATGCACTGCTGCCCCAGATTCTGAGTGCTCCAGTTTTAGTAAATTTCCCTTGATTATGACATTTGATGACAGACTGACAAAGATAGAACAAATATAATAAATAACTTGGATCATGAAGCTTCTAACAGGTAAACAAATTAGAGCATTATTGTTTTAGTGATGGGCAAAAGAAACCAGGTTCATGACTGTACCTATAGATACATATTTTGCCTTGCCTTCACTTCTCCCCCACTCTGTTCTCCCAGGAAAGCGAAGCTAAATATGGTGATGGAACACTGTATGGCTTTGTCCTCTCCTTCCCACATGACATTTGACTCATCCCCCCCCCCCCAACATGACAGCGCTGCTACTTGGCAACTGACTGCCCCGACACCCAGATCAAACAAAAATCTCCTGCAGGACAAGTGTTGCATGGTTTTTGGATTATGCTTGCAGCAAGAGGAAAAACAGCAATACCTAAATAGGACTATACATGTCTTGTGTTTCTAACCAAAAAATGTTCTTCATGTAGTTCAGCTTTTCAGGAAAATTACATAATAAAAAGTATACCCAATCCATAGCCTACTTGCTGTAAAGTTCACTTTGTTACCCAGACATTGCTGTACTGCACCAATCCACCACACCACCCTTTGGGGTTGATTTACTAAAGGCAAAAATACTATGCACTTTTGCAGTTGCTCCAGGGCTTAGTGAATGAGGTAAAGCTTCCCTTTGCAAAGAATTCCCAATCACATGCAAGGAAAATAAAATAAAAAAACAGCATTTTTGCTTGCACATGATTGGATGATGGAAGTCTGCAGCACTTCTGCTCATTTACTAAGCTCTGGGGCAACTGCACTAACTGAGTGCAACTGCACTTTGCAAACTGCACAGTCTGTTTTGCCTTTAGTAAATCAACCCTTTTGTCTGTAACTTGGTAATCCTGGAACACATCTGCTGGTGATGCTGGAATAACCTCATTACTGCCTTTTACACATAGAGAACTTAAAGGGGTTGTAAAGTCAGAAGCTTTTTTATCTCAATGCATTGTATTTATTAAGATAAAAAGCCTTCTTTGTGCAGCAGCCCCCCTCAGCCCCCCTAACACTTACCTGAGGTCCCTCTCTATCCAGCAATGTCCACAATTGTCTCATCCATCTGAGTTTCTCCCTCCTGACTGGCTGAGATACAACAGCGGTGCCATTGGCTGCCTTTGCTGTCAATCAAAGTCAGAGAGAGGGGGTGGGACCAGGTCGGGGCTCCGTCTCTGAATGGACACAGGCAGCTGTGACTCAGCTCGGGGGCCGCCATAGCAAGCTGCTTGTTGTGGGGGCACTGAACAGGAGGAAGGGGACAGGATCACATAAGGGGGACCCGAGAAGAGGAGGATTGGAGTTGCTCTGTGCAAATCCACTGCAACAGAGAAGGTAAGTATATCATATTTGTTATAGTTATACGGCAAAAAAACGAGACTTTACAATCACTTTAAAGTAAGAAAAGCCAGTATCAAGAAGTTTCTCACAGCTACCAATCAAATTGAACATGTCTTGGAAATGAACATGTTTTTCTCTTATACATTTACGTTTATAACACTTACATCTACAGTATTTATCTACAGTATCTCACAAAAGTGAGTACACCCCTCACATTTTTGTAAATATTTAATTATATCTTTTCATGTGACAACACTGCAGAAATTACACTTTGCTACAAAATAAAGTAGTAAGTGTACAGCTTGTATAACAGTGCTTTCCCTTCAAAATAACTCAACACACAGTCATTAATGTCTAAACCGCTGGCAACTAACATGAGTACACCCCTAAGTGAAAATGTCCAAATTGGGCCCAATGTGTCAATATTTTGTGTGGTCACCATTATTTTGCAGCACCGACTTAACCATCTTGGGCATGGAGTTCACCAGAGCTTCACAGGTTGCCACTGGAGTCCTCTTCCACGCCTCCATGATGACATCACAGAGCTGGTGGATGTTAAAGGCCTTGTGCTCCTCCACCTTCCATTTGAGGATGCCCCACAGATGCTCAATAGGGTTTAGGTCTGGAGACATGCTTGGCCAGTTCATCACCTTTACCCTCAGCTTCTTTAGCAAGGCAGTGGTCTTCTTAGAGGTGTGTTTGGGGTCGTTATCATGTTGGAATACTGCCCTGCGGGGATCATGCTCTGCTTCAGTATGTCGCAGTACATGTTGGCATTTATGGTTCCCTCAATGAACTGTAGCTCCCCAGTGCCAGCAGCACTCATGCAGCCCCAGACCATGACACTCCCACCACCATGCTTGGCTGCAGGCAAGACACACTTGTCTTTGTACTCCTCACCTGGTTGCCACCACACATGCTTAACACCATCTGAACCAAATACGTTTATCTTGGTCTCATCAGAACACAGGACATGGTTCCAGTAATCCATGCCCTTAGTCTGCTTGTCTTCAGCAAACTGTTTGCAGGCTTTCTTGTGCATCACCTTTAGAAGAGGTTTCCTTCTGGGACAACAGCCATGCAGACCAATTTGATGCAGTGTGTGGCGTATGGTCTGAGCACTGACAGGCTGACCCCCCCACCCCTTCAACTTCTGCAGCAATGCTGGCAGCACTCATACGTCTATTTCCCAAAGAATACCTCTGGGTATGATGCTGAGAACGTGCACTCAACTTCTTTGGTTGACCATGGCCAGGCCTGTCTGAGTGGAATCTGTCCTGTTAAACCGCTGTATGGTCTTGGCCACTGTTCTGCAACTCAGTTTCAGGGTCTTGGCAATCTTCTTAAAGCCTTGGCCATCTTTATGTACAGCAACAATTCTTTTTTTTCAGATCCTCAGAGAGTTCTTTGCCATGAGGTGCCATGTTGAACTTCCAGTGACCAGTATGAGAGCGTGAGAGATATAACACCAAATTTAACATACCTGCTCCCCATTCACACCTGAGACCTTGTAACACCTTGTAATTTGAAGGAAAATGGTTAATTGGGCCCAATTTGGACACTTTCACTTAGTTGTGTACTTACTTTTGTTGTCAGCAGTTTAGACATTAATGGCTGTGTGTTGAGCTATTTTGAGGGGGCAGCAAATGTACACTGTTATACAAGCTGTACACTTACTACTTTGTATTGTAGCAAAGTGTTAATTCTTCAGTGTTGTCACATGAAAAGATATAATAAAATATTTACAAAAACGTGAGGGGTGTACTCACTTTTGCAAGATACTGTATATATCTATCTATCTGAATAAAATGTATAAATATATATAGTATATATAAATAAAAGTGGGGGAAATAATTATTTGATCACCTGCAAATTTTGTAAGATTGCCCACTTACAAAGATATGAAGGGTCTATAATTTTTATCATATGTGTATTTTAAACGATAGAGACAGAATATCAACCATTAATCCAGAAAAAACACATGATACAAATGCTATAAGTTGAATTGCAGTTCAGTGAGTAAAATAAGTATTTGATCCCCAAGCAAAACATGACTTAGTACTTGGTGGAGAAACCCTTGTTGGCAAGCACAGAGGTAAGATGTTGCTTGTAGTTAGTGACTAGGTTTGCACGCATCTCAGGAGGGATTTTGGTCCTCTCTTCATTACAAATCTTCTCTAAATCCTTAAGGTTTCTTGGCTGTCATATGCCAACTTGAAGTTTCAGTTCCCTCTATAAGCTTTTTATAGGAATAGGGTCTGGAGATTGGCTAGGCCACTCCATGATCTTAACCTCCCTGGTGGTAATCCCGAGTGTGGCTCGGGGTGGATTTTCAGTACCAAGAGCGGTAACCCCGAGCCACACTCGGGATTGCATCGCTGGATCCAGGCAATGTTACTCACCTTGTCCCCTGGATCCAGCGTGTCTGTCCGCCGGCAGATGACTCCTGTGTGCCGGGCTCCGTTCCCTGCGAGTGTCGCGTCGCACGGGGACGGAGACCGGCGGGAAATTCAAAAAGTGAAACACACACAGCACATACAGTACACTGTAATCTTATAGATTACATTACTGTATGAAATCATTTCACATCCCCTTTGTCCCTAGTGCTTTGCCCAGAGCCCTGCATGCACTTTTATATAATAAATGTCATTCTTTCTGCCTGGAAACATGAGAATGTCCATAGCAACCAAAAAGTGTCCCTTTGCGTCAAAAGTGTTTTTGATCAGCTAGAAAACACCGATAGTAAATAGGAATCATTTGCAGAATTGAGTGATACTGATTTTTGGGGAAATTTATCATCAGAAACTGAAAGTGACGACAGCGACAATTCTGCAAATGAGCAAATTTCTGCGTTTTTGGTTTGATTACATTATTGAATACATTTTATTACTATTATATTATTATTTTTGATAATTATCTTTAGTTATTTATTATATTATAATTTATGATTTCATTTTTCAAACTTATTCATACCCGGGATGTCTACTAGACTCTTGTTTGGACAGATTTAAGTGAGTTATTGCTAAGAATTACAGGCCTACAATATAAAACGCCAAATTTTCATGCAAAATAATCGTACCGCTTTCAGCACCAAAAATCTGACATAATCATACCGCCAGGGAGGTTAATGAGCTTCTTCTTGATCCACTCCTGTGTTGTCCTGGTGGTATGTTTTGGGCCATTGTCATGCTGGAAGACCCATCCATGACTCATCTTCAATATTCTGGCTTAGGGAAGAAGGTTCTCTTCCAAGATTTTACAATATATGGCCCCATCCATTGGTCCCTCAATGCGGCAAAGCTGGCCAGTCCCCAGACCTATAAAAAGCTTATGGGGGGAGATGAAACTTCGAGTTGTCAAGAGACCACCAAGAAACCTTAAGGATTTAGAGAAGATATGTAAAGAAGAGTGGACCAAAATCTCTCTTTAGATGTGTGTAAACTTGGTCACCAACTACAAGAAACGTCTTTCCTTTGTGCTTGCCAACAAGGGTTTCTCCACCAAGTACTAAGCCATGTTTTGCTTGGGGATCTAATACTTATTTTACTCACTGAACTGCAACTCAATTTATAGCATTTGTAATATGCGGTATTTCTGGATTTTTGGTTGATATTCTGTCTCTATCATTTAAAATACACCTATGATAAAAATGATAGACCCTTCATATCTGAGTCAAATACTTATTTTCCCCATTGTATAACCATTTCTTTAACATTTATGTTTATTTAATATTTTTAGATAAGGAATGTGAGTGTTTTTTATGTACATGTCCCCTTGGGGATTTTTTTTTCTTTAATTCATGTTCCCTGAGATACAACACAAAGGAAGTGCTAGGAAATCTCTACAATTCCTTCCTAGACAGTTGTCACTAGCAGTGGGGGGACAAGGTCAATCAGTGCCCAGGGCGAAGATGCCAAATTCCACCCCCCCTTCCCAGACTAAGGAATTACCCCCAGTATTGGTGTCACTGGACACATTAATAACCCCCAGCATTGGTGCCAGTGGACGCCATAATAACCCCCAAAACAGGTATCAGAGAACGTATTAATAACTCCCATCATTGATGTCAGTGGATGCATTAATACTCCTTGGCACAGGTGTCAGTATGTCAGTATTATTAATCCCCTCCCCCACATTGGTGGTCAGTGACATTGAAATTTAACCCCTCCCATAATCATGTGGGGGAGGGGGTTAACTTTCACTGACATTACCACAAACGCAAAAGAGTGGTGGTAGGTTAAAATTTAACTGCCATGAGGAACAGTGCAAGCTGGGGGAAATTAAGGGGTTAACATGCACTGCCATGAAGACCAATGCAAGGTGTGGGGGTCACATTCACTGCTACTGACCACCAATTCTGGGGGGGGGGTCAGTTGCAGTAAAAGTTAACCCCCATCCCCCACCTGCATTGGTGGTCACGGCAACATTAACCCCTCAATTCCAGACTACTCCAGTCCTATTACCCTACTTTTTGTGCTTTGGTGTTGGACAGGGAGCAGGAGCAATGACATCAAATACCGCCAGCTGAGTTTACCTCAGCACACACTCGTTGCTGCTCAGCTCACATCTCCCTTTTTGCAGATGAACGGGTAGGCTAGCGGGTGGGCTGGATTTCTGAAGCTAGCCATATCCCCATCCTGCCCCCAAACAAGCAGCAATAGCCAGCAAAATCCTCCCTCCACCAGCTATTGCAGTCTGCTCTGACACTCCTGTCACTCAGTAGCTGGAGAGCTGAGTGCTCATCTGCTCTCGGCACCACCTCTCCACATAGCACCTCTGTGCCCAGGGCACAAGTCCCTTCTGCCCACCCCTTTTCCTGGCACTGGTCACTAGAACCGGTGTCCCCATTGGAAGATTTACCCTTAGCGCTCGTTCTAGTGACAACTCTATTATTTATAATCTAGTATTTATAATGGTTACAATTACAAGGAAAAAACAAAAGGAGTATTGAAACTATCTACTGGCAACATAGACAACATTAAAAACCTGACATGCATAATCCCTTTTCACTTTACTAGAAATGAATAAAAAAAAGTTTTTTTCTGTACATACACTTATATACTGGAGTTTAACAATTTTATGATTTACGGTTGCTAAAAATTATTCTCATTGGCTTGTGATGTTTTAGAAAAATATTGCTATATGAGTGGTTCTGAAACATAGCATTTTATTGGTGATGTGCAATATATATTCCTTTGTGCCTTTGTATTATCTTCCACTGGCTTCCTCTAATTTGATGGACTTTTTTTGTTGTTGTGAACAGGTAATGGGAGACTCATGAAGACGGTTCACTTATTTCAATCTCTCTTCACTACTTCATACTAGAACTAATCTGAACATAGAAAGGGCTATTGAATGTCAGGTTACTTGTTAATTATTAATAAGGATGGATTGATCATTACTGAACAGACTGACTTAGCACTCTGCTACAGCTCATTATCATTTTGCAGATGACAATGTTCAAAAGCACTTCAAGCAATTTAAAATGTGTAATTTTTTTTTTTTACCTCTTAAAGTTATTAAATGGAAACATGTATTATATTAAGGATTCGTTTGTGTTACTAATATTATTTTACATAGCTGTTTAAACCTATTTATCCATTGATTCACTGAGGTTCATGACAGCAGGGACTATAGGGTTGTTATACTAAAGGCAAATATACTGTTCACTTTGCAAGGGAAGTTGCACATTGCAAAGGAATTTTCCCCAGCACTTAGTGAATGGGGTACAGCTCTGCTGGCTTTCATTACTCAATCATGTGCAAGCAAAAATGCTGGGTTTTTTTCTTGCACGTGATTGGGTATTCTTTGCTAGGTGAAATCTCACTACGTTAACTAATCCCTGGGGAGAAGTCTGCTCATTATATATGCACTATGATGTGCATAAACCTTCAAAAGCCCATTAACACCAGTGTGGCCCTGGTCACAGGTCTCACACATGTTTGATCAGCAACAGGACTTTGCTTGCTGCTGACATTGCTTACCTTCTTAGGCTGCATTCACACTACAGCGTTTTGAATCGTGGGAAGATTTGCCGCGAATCTGCCCGCGATTTGACAGCGCCGATGTGTGAATGGCAAATCACGGGACTTGCGTTTTAAATGCCATTCATTTGAATGACACCTCAATTCGCGATAAATCGCGCTGCAATCGTGGCAACCCACATGGCGGGACGCATGTCTCCCCAAAGTAGCTCCTGAACTATTTTTGGGCGGCATGCGTCCCTCGATGCGAGTTGCCATGATTGCAGCACAATTTATCGTGACAGATCGGCACTGTGATTTGAGGTGTCATTCAAATGAATCAAGTCCCGCGATTTGTTATTCACACATCGGCGCTGTCAAATCGCAGACAGATCGCTGTAATGTGAATGCAGCCTTAGGCTTTGCAGCTTTTCTTCATGTCTGTAGCTGTCAATCAACTCTTGTGTTTCAAGTGTACAGTATGTCTCCATCATTAGTGAAGGGCAGCTGAAGGGAAGAGCAGGATTTAGAGTCTGGGGCAAGGCAGTCATTACATCAGACCTGGAAAACACTGCACCTCAAAGAGAAAGCACTTTCTATACACTAAAAATGCATGTATCAATACAAAATGCATGCAATTAAAATGTACTCTATATTACAATGTATATGTATACATTTGATTTGATTATTAGATTTAACCAATCAAAAACATTTCTGTCCAACTTTGTGCATTTTGAAGCTACAGAATCAAATGTTTGAGAAAGTTACATTGTAATTTCCACATTTCCAATGTATATGGCTAGCAGAAGGACATCATTTGAGACTTTCTAGAGATTTGTCCCTCCTGATAAATTATTTTGCAAAATTACTATATTCCTTTTGTTGTGATGCCTTCCCCTTTAATTTGTACCAACATTTCAAAAAAAGAAGAAGAAAAATTATGCTTAGTTAGCTGCTTCTATATACAGTATAGTGTTAGACATCTGATATATAGCAAATGTACAAATAGAAAGATTTTTCCAATTTATTTTTTACCAGAAACAAAAGATATTTTAACACTAGGGTGCACTGTTGTTGCATCATAAATGCCTCCATTTCTTCACAGACTGCAAAAAATGTTAATTTTCAATGTTAACCAAATATAGTCTTTGCATCATTGCACATCTTTCTCAATTAATAGACAGATAACTTTTATAAAAACAAGGGGGGATAGAAAACAGCTGAAAAAGGAAAACAAGTGGAGCTGTTGCTCATAGAGACCAATCAAGTTTTAACTTTTATCATATTTTCTTTTTTTTAATAAATACAAGTCTATTGTTTCTGTTTTTCTATAAGCTCCCAAAATGTTATAGATTTGTGTTAAGGACTAATGCCAATACTCTTTAGAGAACTGTTTTCTTGTATGGCACAGTTTAATCTGGATATTTTTAGCAAGATAATGTGCTATATTTAATAATACACCTTGACTCCAATTGATTCAGTATGGTTAAAAAACATGTCCAGGCTATACCAGAAAATGTGTTAACCTTTGAATGTTTTGAGAATGTTATTTATCAGCTACTCTTTTAATGATATGTGGGGGTTATCATGTGGCTGTTCACTTTGCAAGGGAGTAAAGGGGAATTTTTACCTTAGCTTAGGGAATGAGGTGAAGCTCCTCTGACTTTCATCATCCAATCATGTGCAGTAAAAATACAGTTTTCATGTTTGTCCTTTTGCATGTGATTTGGTATTCTTTGCTAAGGGAATTTTCACCCATCATTAAGCTAAGGGAAAATTTCTTTGAAAAGTGAGCAGCCTATTTGCCTTTAATAAATCAACCTCATGGCATTAGTTAACTTTAGTTAACGCAGTGGTTCTCAACTCCAGTCCTCAGGACCCACTAACAGGCCAGGTTTGCAGGATAACTGAAATACATCACAGGTGATATAATTTGCTGCTCAGTGATTGCAGTATTCTAGTCTGCATCTCCCCAAGGTAATACTTAAAATCTGGCCTGTTGGTGGGTCCCGAGGACTGGAGTTGAGAACCACTGAGTTAACAGGATGGTAAACCCACTCCATGAACATTATCATTCATGAGAACAAGTAGTAGCTAGCAGTATTGTGGTAATTCCCAATATCACTGTGTGGTTCTCTGTGGACACATCTTGGATAATGTTCAGAATGTGGAGGGGCCCATTGAGTTATCTAAATTGTCCACAGTTGAACACATTCGAGACATGCAAAGCCATTATTTTGTGTGCTTACCAAACTCAAAATACTTACACGCATTTTCCAAGTTAAACAATAATGAGATTTCTCAAGAATCAATTAAGCACCTTTTTGGTTCAATGCAAAATATAGAAAAATATTGTATCACCTCAAAAAATGGAAGTCGTACCTTCTTATTTTATGTGTACTATAAATATTGAAAATAAAATTATTCTGTATATCCATTTAGTAGGCCAAAACATATAAAATAAGTCTTATAGATGTTACAGTTTCCATTTCCAGAAATGTATAAAACATTAAATATGTATCTCTCTATATTTACAACTGCACATTGAAATTATGACTCAACAAGCAACATTAGACTTCTGATTTGTTACACTGATTGTGTATTATAGCTGTATAGCATTTCTATAAACTTAATGTTTACAGCAAACTACTGCCTTCTACTAAAATTAAAATATTCATCACTGTTTTTAAGGTTTCTGAGAATCATTATAAGATTGGGGAAATGACCCAGCATACACCACACACCTGTGATTGGCTCTGTATGGTCACTTCTATAAAGAGGGGGAGTGCTTTAGTAGCTAACATTTTCTCATAAAAATTGTATCAAAACATATCCTGTATAATTCAGATTTTACTTTTAAGGCCTCGTGCATACAGGATGTTTTTTTTAACTCTCCTAGAAGGCAGCAGCATTTTTGCAGAAAAAAATGCTTGAGGATTGTAAAACGTGTCTAAAACTTTTATAAGTATTTAGGAGCTTTTACAGGCATCAAGCACATGGGCGTTAATTCATTTATTTCATTGGCCAAAATAAATAATTTATTTTGGCCATTGAAATTAATTAATGCTCAAGCACTTGTGTTTAGGTGCATGTAGCAGCTTCTAGCAGCTTTTAGTAGCATCAAGCGCTTTTTCTGCCCAAACTCTGCTTGCTGCTCCTGGACGCACTAACAGAGGGTTTTTTTTCCTGCCTCTAAAAGCTCCTGTCACTAAACACTGCTAAAAGCCTATGTGTACATGGATACATAGGCTAACACGAAGGGGCAATTTGAGGCAAGAAAAAAACCTGCCAGATGCCCCTAGAAGTAGCTGGTAAAAACATCCAGTGTGCATGAGGACATATTATTATAGCCTATATTATATTAAAGAAAATTACAATTTGATAGGAGCAAGATATTATTTTATATGGGGAGGTGTTGAAATTGCTAACATTTTATTTTTCACCTTAAAATGGTAGTGCACCTAACTGGCAGAGCCCAACACTCTTACAAATTATGTGTCTGTGCTCCCCTCTCCACTTACATTGTGTTGTTTGACAGTATTGTTCTGGAATCTTGCATGGCATTACAGAAATTGATATTTTTTCTGGTCTTAAACCTATTCAATTATGACAATCTGAGAATTTTAAATAATAAAGAGTAATAAGCTATGCAATTTCTAATTTTAAAACATTCTTTTTCCTGTCTGACCGTTTCTGATAATTGGGTAACAATAATGGGAGGTTTAAATTTGTAGGCTTATGAGCTGGTGTCAGCTGAATCATGTTCCTCTTGACTTTAATATTATCCATAGTCAAGTGTGGCTTCTCTTTTGAATGTCCCAAGCTTTTTACCACAATAGTTTTTTGTCGGGACATCGGGAAAAGTGGTGGCCTTGTACCGTGGATGACAATTGGGGTAGATCCACTTTTTGCATTATGTGATGATGTCACCCAAGAAATTCTCTTTGTAAAAGGCTCCCTAGGAATGGGTTGCCTAAGTTTTGGTAGCGTTGGCTGATGTGATGCTTCAAATATTACTAGATGGTGGCTTTCTTCATCTTGATGTTGATAGCAGTCATTTGGAATTGTCCCATCTGTTATGAGGTCTCTAAAATGTGGTCCCTGTTTTGAGAATGGAGGTATGTCATCAATTTGTCTATTAAGAGGCATTGTCATAGCCTTTTCAATGTGTGACACTGATGGGTTGTAAGTTTGTAGGATTTGAAATTTGGCAGATTGATTTGCTTTACTTTGAGTGGACTTTTCCTGTTCTGTAAATCGTGTGATGTTTTCTTGAAGATGTTCTTGCTGATTTAAATCTTTATTACTCAATGGAGTTAGTCTTGCACCAGCATCCAAATTCTGTTGCCTTGATGAATCTGGGGGCTCCAGGTAAACCACCTCTCTCCCTGCAAACTTTGAGGCTGAATTAAAAGAAAATAAGGTTTATTGTTTAATGGTGTGCATGCAATATTTACATAAGTATAAATGCAAGTTGTCTATTCTGTAATGTAGATGTAATGATTAGATAATGACACTAAACATGAATGATTTATTTCCACAACCGAAATATGTTAAAGAACCTCTAATACTACACAATGAAGAATTTTTTAACATTACGGAGATCATCCCAAACACACTGCTAACTTAGTACTATGCCTGGACTAAGAGTGCTGTACTTTCACACTTAAGCCTCGTACACACGGTTCGATGGTCGTACGACCGAACGGACCAAATCGTATGTTGGCTGTTGTATCTCACGTACTGACATGCACTACACGATCGTACGACCAAGCTGAACGTAGTGACGTGTTATGAACGTATAAAGAGAAAGTTCAGGTGCAATTAGTATCTGGCTGTTCCTGACTTCTGAGCATGCGTGTTGCGGTGTACTGACAATTGATGTGATTCTTAGGGATTTTCCAGACATCTCTAATTGCACCCCCACAGATCAAGGTTTTATCTTGACAGCTGTCATAAACATCCCAATATCTTCTACCTGTCCAGCTTCAGGAATTTATTGGGAATGCACTACAGCCTCCATAAGTGAAATACTGGTATTTGAACCAAGCTTCTAATGACTTCTGGCTATAAAAATTCTCTTCTCAGGTCTGTAACAGTTAACTATCTGCCAATGAAGGGGATAAGCAAAACAGAAAGAGAAAAATGCTCTTCTGGCTAAAGTTAGAAAGTGTTACTAACTCCTCCTGAACAAGAAAGGACTTTATTTCACCCTAAAGTCAAAATGAATTAAGAAAAAAATGAATTTACCAGAGTTGACAGAAAAATTCAGTATACGAGTAGGTTCTACAAGTTTAGCCTCTAAAGACACCTGATTCCAATGTGTTCATTACAAATCAAACAGCCTTGTGATGTCCTTTTAGAGCCGGTTCACACTGGAGCGGCGCGACTTGGAGGGCAAAGCAAGTCGCCCCGTTCGAGGCTACCTCAGCGCGGCTTGCAAGGAGACTTCTTTACATAGAAGTCAATGCTGAGGTCGCCTCGAAAATAGTGCAGGAACCTTTTTCTAAGTCGGAGCGACCTGAGTCGCTCCTATTAGAGCGGTTCCATTGCACTGCATGGGGACGACTTGTCAGGCGACTTGAGTCGCCTGACAAGTCGCCTCAGTGTGAACCAGCTCTTATACTTACCTGATCAGACTGCAGTAAGAATATGTATACAGCAAAGTGGCAGGATCTTATATTTCAGTGCAATGGTGAACTCAAAGCCAGACTCTCTTGTGAGAAGTGGCTGCTATTGTACAGTGGACAGACACTGAACTCAGGCGCTTTCAGACTGTTTATATTCCTTATCCAAAAATGTGCTCATAGTCAGACTCACATAGAATCACCATAACCACCGAAAGTGATACTTAAACTGTGTTCTCTGTTAATATTAATCACAGCTCGGGGAAATCCTACAGTGGATCTCATGGTCTTGTAAATGAGCTTTGTCTTCTGTGCCTTTTTTGCTAAACTTTGTCCTTGAAAATGTGTTGTCAAAAGTATTGTTTAGTCCTTCTTTGTAGGTCTAAAGGTGTTTCTGAAGATCCAGAGCTAGGGATTCTTGATAACCATAATCCACCCCATTTCATAGGTGCTTCCATTGAAGAGAGATCTTTCTATGGGGCCACTTTCACCCAAGGTTGTAAAAGTTGAATTTAATGGCCTGGATATTGAGAGAAAAAACTGCAAAACTTTGCAAACAAAATGCATTAAGATAAAAAAAACCTTCTGTGTGTAGCAACCTCCTCAGCACCCCCTAATTACTTACCTGAGCCCCATCTCTCTCCAGCAATGTCCACGAGTGTCTAAGCCATCCGGGACTCTCCTCCTGATTGGCTGAGACACAGGAGCAACACCATTGGCTCCCATGGATGTCAATCAAAGTCAGTTAGCCAATCAGGGGAGAGAGAGGGTGGGGACGGGCCGGGTTAGGGCTCCATGTCTGAATGCACACACAGGACTGGGACTCGGCTCGGGTGCCCCCATAGCAAGCTGCTGGCTGTGGGGACACTGAACAGGAGGGAGGGGCCAGAAGAGCCAAAGAGGGACCTGAGAAGAGGAGGATCTGGGCTGCTCTGTGCAAAACCAATTGCACAGAGGAGGTAAGTATAACTTGTTTGTTAGTTAAAAAAACAAGACTTTACCATCACTTTAAATATGAATGTATGCCCACCAATAAACTAAAATCCAAAGGACTCCTTTACAAGCTCATTCTTTGGGCAAACCTATTGGCCTCATGGACAGCATATCATGGTGTAGGTGTATTAATCCAATAGCAATAGTCCCTATGCACACCTTCGTGGAAATGGCTGTAGCAATGCTGGGTGCTGAAGTGACGACAGGCTGGAAACCACCAACAGTTAGAATAGAGAGATGTCACCAGCACACCAAGGATTCCTCAGAAGGGTCCACAACTTTATTCGCATGGTCACACAGTACAAAACAGCAATGTTTCGGAGCCATGCAGGGCCCCTTCGCCACTTGCCTGATGAAGGGGCCCTGCGTGGCTTCGAAACATTGCTGTTTTGTATTGTGTGACCATGCGAATAAAGTTGTGGACCCTTCTGAGGAATCCTTGGTGTGCTGGTGACATCTCTCTATTCTATATGTTAGTTCAATATGTTAAAATTATCCAGTGTTTCTAAAGGCATTCCTTAAGTACAACTAACAGGTCATTTTTTCCAGACTACTAGGTGCACAGGCATGCTAATAAACATTTAACATTAATAAAAGAAGCACTTATTATTACACCAGTAAGAAACGCTAGAGAACATGCACTGTAGCAAGTAGTTGAGGTCAGACGTTGGGAAATATTGTTATAAAAACCTATTTTCAATAAACGTACAGTATACCTCTGTAATAAAAGTACCTTTCAAAACATTTTCTTGATTATCTAATGTTATAGCAATTTCATCTTCTTGAACAGCTTCGTACATAAGAGGACTCTTTTTATTTTGCAGTTCTTTATTTTCATTTTGCATAGTTGCTTCTTCGAACTGGATATCATCATTCTGATTACCTGTGCACCTAATAAGGTCACTGCCATAGTTTTCATCCATTTCTCCATTCTGCGAATAGAGAGTAAAGAATCACTCTTACATATATAAGGAAGAATTAAATCAAAATTCTTACCTTACACACTTACCTTAAAGTGGTTGTAAAACCTCTCATATGCCCAGTGAAGTGAACAGTCTCAGATGATACACAGAGATTAAACAAATCCTACTGCATATGTTTTGCTTGTTTATCTGCTGTCTGCTGAGCTCCCTCCCCAACACAAATTTTTTTCTCATGTGTCGGGAAAACTTATTAGAAGTAACTCATGCTGATAACAGAGGAACGAAGCACTAGAGAGAAATTACACATATAGCTTTGGAGAGAGAAAAGTAAACACTACAGATATATATGCTTTGTTCAGATTTCATGACTGAGGTTTACAACCACTTTAAGATTTACGTGAAGGAATCACATGTTTGTTAGTGTAATCATTTTCCACAGGGTGACTCCGGTGCTCTTCAGCAGATCTATGTTGTTACTAGGCTCTACTGTATTCTGATGGCCTCCCTGACAAGTGACCCAAAAACAATGAGACTGATTAGAGCACCTTATTCTTACTACATACAGTAAGTAGGTGGTTGGCAGGCAAGAAACTTGGTGTGGTGCTGCAAGCACTGGATGCTGAGTTTCCAGGTTGCAAATAGTCTTTCACTTTTATTGATTCTACTGGCATGATTGATCCAAACGTGACCCCAAAAACACAAATGCAGGATTCTCTTCTGCATCCAGCACCTGTCTGAATGCAGCCTTACTACATGTAAAAAAATGTAAGTACATACCAACGTTAAATCTATTCATAAGGTTGGTCAGCACAAGGAGTGAGTAGCTATTGCTGCCCACTTTCTGAAAATACTAGTTGCCTGGGATCTTTTATTGTAAGTCCCAGACCCAGAACAATCGTGCAGAAAACGAACATCAAGGAAAAGCAAACTTCTCATCACTGAAATCATTGCAGCAGTATAACAGACAACAACATTTTTAAGTAGGGGTCAACAATAGCAGCCAAGGCAGTAGCAGCCTGCTCATTAGGGGCGCAGGAGTGCTGCCTCCTTAATCCATGTGCTCGGCCGCTAATCTCCATGCAGGGAGCTGGACGTATGGATTACAATGGGCTTCTTTTTAAGCACATGATTAGAGTCTGAGGCTCTAATTGGCTTCAAAAAAGAGTGGGCTCGGGGCGCAGAGCACTGCGCCCTGAACCCACCCAGTTGCGTGACATTAGCAAATTAATTTTCGCTAATGTCTGCCTGCTTACCCTCCCCACCAATCAGGAAGCGGGCCCTGAGAGTCGATTGGCCAGGGAGTCTTAGAACTCCCGGCCAATTGGCTCTCAGGACCTGCTTCCTGTTTGGCTGGAAGGAGAAGCCATGGCCCCATCAGCAACAGACTCTTCCTGGAGCCCTACTCCAGATTCAGCTCACCATCGGTCTCCTCCCCGCATCTGTACTGCAGCATAAGTCCCATTCCCCGCATTCCCGATCAATCGCACCCTGGGGACCCGTAAGTTGATCGCCGATCGAGCGAGCACTGGAGAAGTGTAGTGCGAGTGAGGGGGCCAGGTTTGTTTGCCGCCCCCCCACAATATTGAGCACCAGCTGCCACTGCTTAAAGTGCAATATTAAGAATATATAAATCCTTTAACCACTTCAATACCGGGCCACTTAGAACACTTCCCGCCCAGACCAATTTTCAGCTTTCAGTGCTGTTGCGCTTTAAATGAGAATTGCGTTGTCGTGCGACACTGCACCCAAACAAAATTTTTATAATTTTGTTCCCACAAATAGAGCTTTCTTTTGGTGGTATTTGATCACCTTGCGATTTTTATTTTTTGCGCTACAAATAAAAAAAGACAGAAAATTTAGAAAAAAAAAAAATTCTTTGTTTCTGTCACAAAACTTTGTATAAGTACATTTTCTCTATCACTGACGGGCACTGAGGAGGCAGTACAGACTGGCACTGATGAGGTGGCACTGATAAGGTTGCACTGATGATATGGCACATATATGCAGCACTTATGGACACTGATAGGCAGCATTGATAAGCAACACTGAAGGGCACTGATAGGTGGCGCTGATAGGTGGCATTGCTGGGCACTGATAGGTGGCACTGGTGGGCACTGATAGGTGGCACAGGTGGGCACTGATAGGTGGCACAGGTGGGCACTGGTAGTCACTGGTATATGTCACTGGTGCATATAGCACTATTAGGGCTGGCACTGGCAGGCATCATATATGGGCACAGTGGCATCACTACAGTGCACTGTATTGCCCTTACCTGGTGGTCCAATTGGGGCTCCCTAGTGGTCCTGGGCGGCCTCCATATTGTCTCCCTAGTGGTCCTGGGCAGCCTCCTCATGGTGTCCCTGGGGGGCTGCCTGGTGGTCCTGATCGGCTCCCTGGTGGTCCAGTGTGGCGATCCTGAGGGGTGCTGCACTGATAAACAGCTCTTCCTGTTTACACTGTGATCAGCCGTGATTGGTCAAGGCTGATCACGTGGTAAAAGGCTTCTGATGGAAGCCTTTTACCTCGATCGGTAATGCAGTGGGTCAGACTGACCAACAGCACCACCGATCGCTGCAATATGCTCCCCTAGGGGCGCGTGATCGCGGATTATCTGAGGATGTCAATAGACGTCCAGTCAGGACAACGAACACCCCGCCCGGCCATCATTTGTCGATAGGCCGGGCAGGAAGTGGTTAAATAACTTGGTTTGGGGGTGCCTTAAACCCTCAAATGAAGTTACAGAGCAGTAAGATGTATTACTTTAAAAGTAACTTATTTTTGCAAACAATACTTCCACTAAATGACAGATCCCTGCCAGTTTGTTTGTAAAAAAAACAGGCTGTGGATCCTGGGTGATGTAATTGACCAAATATGGTCACGATCATATTTAATTAATGACATCAACCAGTCCCTTTGTTTACATACAGAAGGAAGTGGGATCTGTTATTTGTTATGGGAGTAAGGTCAGGTTAACATTGTTAAACGTGGTGGGTCCTCATGTTGACGGGTCTACATTTTTTTGTTCTGCAGTGGATCATCACAGCTGATGTGGATCTACATCACTGATTGACATGATTGATATTGAATTTACATTCCGGGACATTGTTTATTTTTATTTTTTTAATAAAGGACTTTGTACCTATGTATCCTTTACTTATTCCGCTACATGTACAGATATCTGGGGGCCTCTTATTCTAAAGGTGGCATACAGATTCTGATAAGTCCCCCCCCCTGCAGACTCCCGTATCCCTTTTGAGAGACATAATATTGGGATGAGGCCTGTGTTCCCATCAACATAGGGACAAAGTGCCTGACCCTTGAAGAGAATATTAAACAGCTTTAAAAATACCCCTAAAAATTCAGAAAATTTAAGGATGTGAAGGTCTGCAGGAGTGGCACTTATCATAATCTATGAGTCCCTTTAGGAATTAGGTGCCCCCCAGATATCTGACCCACCTCCTAGGTGAATGGGCATGGGGTACCCCTTGTTACTCATTCACAAAAAATGTGAATGGTGCATAAAACACCCACACTGTAGAAAAAGTCAATTAATGAAAAATAAAATGCCCCCTGATATAAATCCAATTTTAATCATGTTGTTCAACAATGCAGAGTCACAGAAAACATTTTACTTTACAAACAGTGCCTGACAATGCTCCCACCGATCTAATTACCCGCCACTACTTCCTTTGCAAATTACAGATTCATGGCTGGCTGCAGTATGTCAGCAAGTTGGCCCAGAAAACTTGGGTGATGTAATTGACCAAATATGCTCATATGGTGTCACTCAGAATCCCAGGCTGTTTTGTTTACAACCAGCTGGGGATCCACCATTTAGCTGCAGTAGCACTTCTACTAACTAACGTTAGTGTTAGCATGGCAGTAGTGCTCCCACCGATAAATGACAGATCCCTGGCCAATCTCTTTTTATCACCCAGGATTTCTGGCCAATTCTTTGACATACAGAAGTCAGGCAGGGATATGTCATTTGCAATGGAAGCAGTGGCACATGAAAATTGGCAGAGTGTAGCGGGTTGTTGTGTTTGTGGTCAGCCTCATTGGTCGTGTGACAAGGATTTATAATGTGGTTGATGTTAGATTTACATGGGGGGCGGGGCGGCAGAGTCACTGTTTAATTTGGTTGATAATAAAGGACTTTTTTTCTTACAATGTACTGGTGTTTCTATTTACTATTTCCATTTTTTTTGTCAATGAGTAACAGCAGGTACTGTGTACCCCGATCTCATTCACCATTCTTCCTGCAGACTACCACCTCCTGATTGGGATACAGGACTCCATGAATTTTTTGTGGGGGATTTCTTACATGGACTGTACACATTTAATGCACTTTTAAAACATCAATAACTATGAAAAAAAGATGTTGGGCTCCTGGAAAAATTAATAAAAGGCACTTATGTAGATATACAGCCTAAGTGGCCAGAAAAAGAGGGACAGTGAATGTGAGCCCCCCCTTCCTGAACCATACCAGGTCACATGCCCTCAACATTGGAAGGGTTCCTCTCCACCCATGCAAGGGAACTGTTCCCTATTTTGATGGGTACAAAAATCTCATCCCCTTATCCTGTCCCCCTTTAGCATACGGGGGGGGGGGGTATGGGGTTTAGGTCAAACTCATGTTCAACCTAAACATGAAGGACATCACTACCTGTCATTTATAACTCCTTTCCTGTTAATTTATGGGTCAGTCTGTATTACTATAGATCATATAGTATAGTTTAAAGAACTATGTGTTCTTTAATAAGCTGAGTTTGACGTCATTGTGACTTACGGTGTTCTTTTATATGGGGTTTAAACAATACATAACATATTCTATGTTAATATCTTACTGTCTTTCATGAATACATATAAAATAGATTTCAATTTAAATATGCCTGTAATTTGATCTGGCTCAAGACTGGTAGTGGACATTTAATGCCCAGCATTTCCACCATGCTGATAATGATCAGATTCAGTATGATCTGTACCATATATACTGCAACGTTTTCTTTAATAAGCCAATTTAACTATTTTTGAATAGTGACACTATACATTGCTATTCAATTTGAAATTCAGGAAAGCAACACTGGCTTAAAGCAAATGTAATATTGTTGTCATAGTCTCATCATTTGAACTGTACAGTAATAGCTTGGCCTTGATTCTTCTGTTCTTATGGATGGTTCAGAAGTTACGTTAATTTCATATGGAAATGAACTAATCATTTGAAGCTGTGATATGTAGATATTTTACAAATAGCCATAATAACCCAAGTGTTTGAAGGAAAAATATTTTACAATCTGTCTGTAATGTGTAAAGCTTTGTATTATAATTACACTGTATTACTGAAAATACTATTTTACCTTAAATAACCAGTATTTGCTTGGCTTCTTCAGACACTTTTTAAGGAGTAGATAATATGAAGCCATGATTGGTGAGGGTTTGTTGTTTACCACCAGATGTGTAATTTTGGAGATGTCAATATCCATGGTGGAAACCATGTGGCTCAGAACAGCAGAATGTAGTTCATCTGGACGAAGCCTGCAAAAGAGATGAACTTAATAAAACTGGTTGGAAGTCATTCATTGAAAGAAGTATGTGAGTATTTATACAGCTTTTCAATTTCTATTGTATTTATCCTTGGGTCTAGTAAATGTTTGTTTGTGAGTTGTTGGAATGTACTGCTGCCCATTGTTTTTTTGTATGTTATTCACCTGTGTAGCACTACCCCTGCAGGAGCTGATGATGTTAACTGATCCGTTCCCAAACAGTATACAGGCCACCAGTCAATCAAGCAACAATCTATTCATTCAATTCAAATAAACAATCTAGGGGTTTGTCTCTTTAAGATTTATTTCTTGAAGAACTTGTAACGGGAGAGGGGTTAGGGTGGTAACAACACTGAGTACTAACAGGAGGGCTCACTTCACTATGGTAGGCTTTACTGCACAGTCTTTATTCTAGGGACAAAGGGGATAGCCATATCTGAAACCCTGTAAGAGCTATCTCAGTGAGAGCTACCACTGGCACCTATCACCTCAAATATAAAACCACACACAGTTACTAGGCTCTGGAGCTGAGGTCAGTACTCACAATGTCACAGGACAGCTGAACACTTCTCCCTTTCCACCAGACAACTCTATGTCACAAGACAACTGCACAGTTCACAGGTTCCTCCAGGCTCTCTTTGGCTGCAGAATAGCTACTCACTCCCAGCTTCCGCTAGACAATCTTCAGCGAGGGAGAGGTTAATGGTCACAATGACATAGGACAGTTATACACTCTCCAGCATCCATATCTGGCCCAGATCCTTAGGTGAAGTCCCTTAGCTGGCTCCAAAGATATTAGGGAATAGGCCCCCAGCTCTGCAACAACTTGGACCTCGATGATAATCAGCAAACACCAATGGAACTGCCCCAAATGGGAAGAAGCCCCTTAGCCTGTGGAACTTCTCCAACATGATAAGAACAGGGCTGTTCCAGACCCCAGACTATTTATGTTATCCCCAGCCACCTTCTGGACACATCACACCAGGTATGGGCTGAAGCACAATAAATATTTAAGTTTCCCATATGACCATCACAGCCCCATGTCCTGGGAACTTCCTGAAGTCAAGGGTAAGCAGTCAAACCTGCAAGCCGTGATATCTAGAACAGCCCAAAGAAATCAATAGCTGTTCCAATTATTACAGAGGAGACAAAAAGAGCTAACTTTGCCTGACATCCTAGCAGCCTATCTGGAGGGTGCTACACTTGTATAAACCCTGCAGACTTTTGTATGTACAATCAGTTCTCTTTCATATTGAATTAAGTGTATTTTTTCACAATCTGTCTCCTGTACCGTCACTGTACAATTAGAAGATTTATGTTTTCAGTAACCAATTCAGATAGATATTGGCCTAAAGCAAAGACCACAACTGTATATTTCCCCTTTAAATGACTAAATAGTATTGAGTAATTTTAATGCTTGCACAGCTCTGTGCATACTACTCAGTAACAAGGCAAACAGACAGGTATGAGTCTTTTTATTCCTTTTAAGCCTGCTTGGTCACCCTTTTTTAAATTTTTACATAACGTTCCATTTTAAGACCCTTACCTTTCTTTCAATGGCTCATAGACATTCTTCCTTAAGAAGACACACACAGATATGCTGCAGTGCATATCAATGCTGCATGCGTCTGACAGCTTTTTTTAACTCCTCCCTGCCCACAATCTGTATACAAATGTTCTCTAGCACAATGCCCCATGCTGCGTATATGTTTATATGAGTCTCCTATTTAAAGCGGAATTTCACCCAGAAATCTTTTTTTTTTTTTTGACATCCACTCTTTTAATACCAAATAAATATAACCTTTTGTTTCCTTACTTTCAAACCGCCTAGTAATTCCATGTATTTTTTACTCACAATTTTGTTTCTCTCACTGCTGGACTTTTCCATTTTAGGTGAGGGCACCTGAAGCCCATCCGTAGTCTCCTGGCATCTCTTCCTGAAAGAAGTGCATGGTGGGTAACCATCATGCACTCCTTGATCTCGATCCGCTTTAAATCGTGTCATTTCCTGTCTGGAAATAGCACTATTTTACAGTACAGGGAAGCCAACTGACTCCTGTGAAATGATGAGTCACGTCTCCCAGGAGGCCAGGAGAAGCAGGAAGTGAGGAGAAGAGCCTAGGACGAAAAAGGGGCAGATTAAAGAGACCACCTAGCAACAAGCGACTTGGGGTGAGTATATTTTTTTTCCTTCAAAGGTAAGTCTATATAGGCAAAGGACTTGAATGATGTAAAAAAAAAAATTCTGGGTGGAACTCCGCTTTAAGAACCAGCAGCTGGCAATCTACACAGCTGGAGGCGGTTAGTCCTTGCTGTCACTGACAACTCAGTTCTACATTGAAAAGTAATAACCAATCGGAGTGGTTCCTGATCATGTGATTACTATGTTAGCTATGACAGAGTTATCACATGCAGAATGAAGGCTTCGATTAAAAAATAAGAGCCTTCAGCCTACAGATGAACCTTCAGGTTGTAGTGTCATTTGTTTAATGCTGGAATTGTCAGATATAATCACAGTACGAGAAAAAAATAGAAATATATATATATATATATATTTATTTTTTTTTACATAATTTTTATATATATATTTTTATATTTGTATGCATTTGGAGCTTGTCATGAAAGGAAAATAGCTGTAAATATTTCATATTTAATTTTCCATTTTCCTGTCAGTTTACTACTGTGTTTGGGCTGACATGAAGCTTTTCAGGAAAATAAACTTGAGGTAAGTATTTAATATTCAATTTTCTATTTTTAGCTCCTAAAGAAGTATAAAAAACTGTTCAGGTATGCAAATTAGTTAATGAGTCGTTGTTAATTTAGTTGACTCAGGTTGACGTTGCTAACTTTGGTCTGAGCATTTAGGCATTGATAGGCTCTGAATGTTAAAGGGTAAATCTGAAATGCGTCTACCATTCAGTGCGATATTACTGCACTTACCTACAACAGTCTACACAAAGAATAAAACAGAACTTTTCATTGTGTTTTACCCCCTGTAATGATAATATTGGCCATCTGCTGCAACCACTTGCTCTTCATACATTGGGAGATTACTACGCACTTACGCTAAAATGATTCACACTATATGAAACTATCATTACAAGTATGGCCAGTTACTGCCCTACCAATGAAAAAATAATGGAATACCATGACTTGAGTTGCTTGTAAATGGTGTATCATAATCCTGCTGAGTCGTGTACATTGCTGAAACAAGCAGTGTAAGGTTTAGTTAGGGGTAATTAAATTATATATATTTTTCTGGTAAAAATAATCCCCTCATTTTATGATGTCTTCTGCAGAGGTTACAAAATAATTGGAATAGCTAGGTGGTAATGATAACAATCAATGTATTATGGCTCCCAGCGCTGTCTCATTATCCCCAAAGTTGTTTTTCAGCTAATGTTGCCCTTGCCACCTCAAGCAATCCTCTAAAGCCCAGCCATTGAGTTTTACTTTGTGTCTTTTATGATATCACGCTTTGCAAGTAACAAGGTGTTATGAAAACAACATGCTTTTTACGATTTCCTGCATTTAAATCCAAACATTTAAGCAACATGACTCTTTTTCTATGGTTATTATCATCTCATAACACCTGCTGTTGAACTCATGACTTCCAAAGTGTAAATGTGCAAATACAAGAAATAGTGCGGCACTCACAAAATAATGCTGGTAGGAATCTGTTCTCCATCATTTGGCACTGTACATGATGATAAACAGCAGCAGGCCACAATCAGGTTGCTAACATTTCCTGTGCCCACATTTACAACTCTCCAACACAGGATAAAAACACTCACCTGGCCAGGTTTTATTATTCTATATAAATTATGGCTAGTAACATGTCACATTAGGAATGCAGTGGAGATGTGTTTTTTTTTTTATCTTTCTTCTTAAGTTTCCAGATAATGAGTTATTCAATGAATGGACGCACCATTCAACTGACTCTCTAACAACCTGTAAATATTTTGATGACTCGAGGCTAATCTGTGACGGTTCTGCAAAGCTGCTAAAAGGGGGAAATTTATTGGTAACCCGTGTAGAGCTGTGGTAAATTAATAAAAGTGACTGAGCTGGTAATTTACTGCTTAACCATTTTTGTTGCATATAGTATATGGGCATGACCCGTATCATTAGGGGAGCGTTTGTCTAGTCTACTGCTCCATAGCAACAACCTAGACTCAGTAAAAGCAAATTCAGTGAGACTGTTCAGACTTGGAATATACTGGTGAATTTTGCATGTGTTTTACCTTTTCTGATTATACTGGGGTCTATTTAATAATGTTTTCATCCAAGAGTCACACAACTTTCACCCCAGATTCACTTATTTTAACATAAGATTCACTTAGAAAAAAATGGATGAATCCTGGGTGCAAACATTAATAAAAAACCCCACTGTGTGAATGTGAGATTAAATCTGATTTTGTCTTCCCAGCTTAGTTCCAGGCAAACAGCTAAATACATATTTGAAATACATGCATAGAAGAATGTTTACTTGCCAAAGGATGCATCATTTTGTCCAGCCCTGAGGCAACACAGCCAGGTTGGGGATGCAACCAGGTGACCTACCTGCTCCCAGACTATAATTGGACAATGAAGGAGCAGCAGCAAACTAATGAGGTTACTACTCTCCTCTCTCCTTCTGTTTGCATTGTCCTTGTCAGCAAAGCCTGCTTGTCTTAGAGTACTACTTATATAAAGAACATTCAGATACTTAAAAATACTTCCATAAACTATTTCAATGTGTTTTATTGACTTGTAAGTGCATTTATTTTATTTTATTTTATTTTATATCTACCCAAAGTTTAGCTCTATTATTAAAAATTACTGCAGTTTTGTCTACCTAACCCTCAAAGTGGTTCTAAAGGCTGAAGGTTTTTTTAGGCTTCTAGTTTGTAGTAAAGGTAAGGTCATGTCATCCACCATAGGGTTTCTTCTAGAATGCCTAGGGGCTGGATAAAGCTGAACTCAAAGTATGATCTTATTTGAATACTTATATTGGTCCAGTTTGGACCAATGTAAGCATAAATATCTCATACCTAAGAGAGGCTGATAATCACTGTGCTAGTCAGTGCTACTACAGAGATCAATGTGAAATTCAGGATTCTGTACCATCATGTCACCATTACAGGTTGCCCTGAATTCTTTTCAATAAGCATGGGGTGTTCTCGGATTGGACAAGGTGGACTTGTGGGGTGGTGACGTCATTAGGACCTTGTCATCCAATCAGAACATCTTGAATTTGTTGAAAAAAAATACAGGGCAATCTGTAAATGGTAGCAGTAGCGAGTTAACAATCCACTTTGGTAAGTGTGCAGTAGGGCAGCCGTTTGGTACAGAACTTAAAATATTGCGGCAATTACTGTAGTATCGATTACTGCTACAATAGTTGGTCGTTTTCACACCTGTCCTTTGGTATGAGACAGCCATGGCTATCTCTTGGTCCAAGCTGGACCAATGTAAGTGTGCAACTGAGATAATACCTGCAGTTCAGCTTTAAACTAAACATACATTGAATATGGGTTTAAATTGAAAGCATTCCAAAATTTCTATATGATCCCAAATGCAGTTTTCTAAATAATGTTCAGTAGATTAGGGGCTATGATCTTGATGGTTCAGTTACTAAAAGTATATAAAGGTAAATCTGATTACATGCAGCATACAGAGTATACAAGCCAGGACTAGACCAGTGAGAGTTATCTCTTTGCTACTAAGAAATTTGATCACTTGTTGGCAGTCATCTCATTTACAGCACACTGAAATAAATATGATTCTATTAAGATAACTTTTAACAAGTACCGGTAGGTAACGCTCTCAGTAGCAAAATTATTTAATTGGCAAAATATGTCAAAATAAATTAAATATAGTCTGATTACAATTCTCAGTCAGCTCCTAATGTAGATTTCAATTCAGGATACTAATCATCAATACCTGTATAAATTGGGCCATCTGTGCAGCAGATGCAGCAACATTGCTTTTATCCACATATAGTATGCAAATGAAGACAATTGTTTTCTCAGAGACAGCTACTTGCACTTTGTTCTGGCAATTCTACCTCTTTTCATTAATGCCATTTTTGCATGAAATCTAGACCCTATCCTAGTACACTATAAGACCTATTTATAAAGGCGCGTCGTGTCTACTCTGCACAAACCGCAGGATATCACTAGAAATACTCCACACTGGCATTTTATGCATGGGTTTTATAAATTGGCATATAAATCTCAGAATAATGGGGAAATCTGTTGAGGGAAGGTTTAAAGAATGATGCAAATTCATGTTATATAAACTATTTTCACATCATGACCAGTTTTTGTGCTTCTGAAATTAGTCTGAAATTGACTGCATCAAAGAGAACCTTTATTAAAATGCTAAGTTAAAATAAAAGGGGACTGCCATTGCTGATCCCTTTCTAAAAATACTATTTGAATAGCTATGATGCTGACCCATAGGTTGAACTACTGAAACAAATATGTAAATCAGGAAATACTGAGAAGTCCTTATCTGCATTGCTGTTCCGGGTCAGCAACTTCACGTATTAAAGCTAGAGTGTCTGGTCTGATACCAAGGTAACTAGCTCCTTACTAAGAAGA
>BLSH010036640.1:1606622-1622863 GCA_018402905.1 Glandirana rugosa
CCTGTCTACCTGTTAGAATCTGGTGAGAATGGAACGACCAAAGGAGTGCTGGTATGGGAAATCTTGGAGGGTATACGGACACATCAACATGGGAGGTTCTAAAGGGTATGGTCGTGAGGAAACCAGCAAGGTAAGAGTGGTCTAAGATTGTCCATCTGTCCATCTTCTCTGGGAGAGCTGTAATTTATCCAGTTTTGTGGGAGCAATTGAGGGAATACACATACAGTTGTACTCATAAGTTTACATACCCTGGCAGAATTTATGATTTCTTGGCCATTTTTCAGAGAATATAAATGATAAAACAAAAACTTTTCTTCCACTCATGGTTAGAGTTTGGCTGAAACCATTTATTATCAATCAACTGTGTTTACTCTTTTTAAATCATAAGGACAACAGAAACGACTCAAATGACCCTGATCAAAAGTTTACATACCCCAGTTCTTAATACCGTGTATTGCCCCCTTTAACATCAATGACAGCTTGAAGTCGTTTGTGGTATTTGTGGATAAGGATGAGGAATGCTGAAGCTGCCCATTCCTCTTGGCAAAAAGCCTCCAGTTCCTGGAAATTCTTGGGCTGTCTTGCATGAACTGCATGTTTGAGATCTCCCCAAAGTGGCTCAATGATATTGAGGTCAGGAGACTGAGATGGCCACTCCAGAACCTTCACTTTATTCTGCTCTAGCCAATGGCAGGTCGACTTGGCCTTGTGTTTTGGATCATTGTCATGTTGGAATGTCCAAGTACATCCCATGCGCAGCTTCCTGACTGATGAATGCAAATGGTCCTCCAGAATTTGTTTTGTGATAACATACTGCATTCATCTTGACATCAATTTTGACCAAATTTCCTGTGCCTTTGTAGCTCACACATCCCCAAAACATCAGCGATCCATCCTCGTGTTCCACAGGCCTTGTTGACTCTCCAAATGAAGCGTTTATGGTTGTGGCCCAAAAGCTCAATTTTGGTCTCATCACTCCAAATAACTTTGTGCCAGAAGGTTTGAGGCTTGTCTCTGTACTGTTTGGTGTATTGTAAGTGGGATACTTTGTGGCATTTGCATAGTAATGGCTTTCTTCTGGAGACTCAACCACGCAGCCCATCTTTCTTCAAGTGCCTCATTATTGTACAGCTTGAAACAACCACACCACATGTTCTAGAAATGTCAGTGCAGCACTTGATGAAAGATGCAAGGGTCTGTCAGGAGTCCAGAAACGCATTGACCTTTTATACACACACACTAATTACAAGCAAACAGATCACAGGTGAGGATGGTTACCTTTAATAGCCATTCAAACTTGTGTGCATGTTATCAGGCCAAAATCACCAGGGTATGTAAACTTTTGATCAGGGTCATTTGGGTAGTTTCTGTTGTAATTGTGATTTAAAAAGAGTAAACACAGTTACTTGATAATAAATGGCTTCAGCCAAACACTAACCATGAGTGAAAGAAATGTTTTTGTGTTATCATTCATATTCTCTGAAAAATGGCTAAGAAATCATAGATTCTGCCAGGGTATGTAAACTTATGAGCACAACTGTATGGTCCATCAAGCCAGTAGCTAGTGACAGCAAGCACTTTAAGAAAAAAAAAAACAAAGAACAAAGAAAAAACTGTTTTATTAGTGGAGACTGATGCCAAATATTGCTTCAGTTATATCTACATTGGGTCCTATAGGGGCATCTCAGACTCAAGTATTTTTGTACACACTTTATTTGGACATATACTGCATGGCAATGTACATGACCTACTAGAGAAATGTCCACTGTTAGAAATTTCTGGTCCTTCTCTACTGAATGTCTTTGTGGGAGTTTCAAATGCTTACCAAATTTAGAGAGGTGATTTTTTATATTATTAATAGGGTAAGAAAAGTTGTGGAGTGTGCTTTTGGCATCTTTGGCATTAGGTAGAGTTTGTTGCACACATCTATAAACCTGAACCTGCTAAATGCAATCACTGCAGTTAAAACAGTATGCAGCTTGCACAACTTTCTTAGGCAGTATGATAGCTTCCTTTATGACTATGCACCAAGCCAAGAAGCCATCTTAAGTGAATTGGACAAAGATTGTGCTGTCAGATTGTAATGTGTATGGTGATCCTAACATGTATTCAAAATGTTTTATTCAAACATGTCAACCCAATAGCACAAATGAAGAATATGTAAAATAAAATATGCTATTTGCTTATTCCTGGCTGTCCTTTATTCAAATGACATAAGCCCTTTAAGCTCGTTGATTTATTGGTGTAGCAACACTGCTATATCACAGAAACCTCTCCCATGATTGACATTTCTGAGCATGTATGCTATTTAAATGTTGAACAACAGCTATAAGGATATTTTCAGAGTGAACTTACCCCATAACAACATTAGGAGACAGAAAAGTCATTTTACAAGCATACATTTTAAAGAAATGTAATTACCATATAAGAAAGAAACATCACAAAGAAATAAATAAGATTACCTTTTCTTTTTTTCATAGAGGCTGGGTAACTGTCCCAATTGGTGAAACTCCCTCCCAGGTCCTCTTGCACTAATCATGGTCCTTATAGTGGGAATTACAGGGGTTATACAGCATGATGTCCCCTGGCCTTCCTTATTCACTGCTCCACATCCAGCATGCTGTGGCCTGCTTCTTCCATAGTTTTGAAGCCTGAATTGAAGTAGAGGTTGCTAGGCGGAGGGGGCTTGTTGCCATGTGCTAAAAATGCATGCTGGTGCAAATAAAAATGCACCTGTACTATTTTTCTGAATGCAAAGCAGCGCAGAGCACAAGTGTGAACAGGCCCCATAAAGAACAATATATGGGGGCCTTAAACTTTTATTCTACAAGGTATTGGTGATGTTTCAGTAATGAGTTAGAAAGGTTTCTTGGACCCAGAATAGCACAATCAGCACACAGAAGAATAAATATTACACTAAGTGAAGTTGTCAGTGGTTCTGTCAGTTCTTCTTGCCTACTGTAATAGAATGCAATATTGACAACGCAAAATAGTGTTTAAGTGGAACCAACCCCTCCTATCCTTTTGCATCTGAAGATAGTGCCATCTTAGCCTCTATTTAGATCTACAGTTGTGATGGTGGTGCACATGTGATCAATTATGACATCAGCCATGTATGTGCTTAAGTTGAGAGCTGATATAAGCACAGTGGCAACTGTGACAGTTATCACCAGAGGCAGGCCTTGAACATAGAATGCACTGCACATGCACTATTTGGCAGAATGTATATAAAAACAATGCAAAGAAACAAAACGTGTATGTTTGATTAAGGCTATAATAACAATTTTTTGAATATTTCTAACTTTAAATTTCTTTTAGCAAGCAATTCAGTTGGTGGATTCAGTTCTGCTTTCAAGTAGTCTGTGCTCATAGTTACCTACCAACAATTTTAATGTTGCCATTTTCATCTAATAGGAAATTTTCAATTTTCAGGTCCCTAAATGATAAAACAATAATCAGGATTAGTATTTAAAATATATTTGTGCATGGAACACAGTAAAAACATATTCTGTTTACCTTGCCACCTGTACATCACACCATGTTTTAATTATTATAGCAAATCAGAGTTATATATAAGACCTAATCCCAAATTAAAGTGGCCCTAAAGGCAGCAGGCTTTTTATTGCATTCTATGCATTAAGATAAAAAATATTCTGTGTGCAGCAGCCCCCCTCAGCCCCCTTAATATTTACCTGAGCCCCATCTTGATCCAGCGATGTTGCACGAGAGCCTCGGCTGTCCGGTACTCTCCCTCCTTATTGGCTGATACACAGCAGCAGATGTCATTGGCTCTGACTGCTGTCAATTAAAGTCAGAGAGCCAATGAGGAGAGAGAGGGGGTGGGGCCGAGCTGTGACTTCAAGTCTGAATGGACATGCAGAGCAGCGGCTCGGCTCGGGTGCCCCCATAGCAAGCTGCTTGCTGTGGGGTCAGGAGCTCTGGCGAGGGACTTGAGAAGAGGAGGATCTGGGCTGCTTTGTGCAAAATCACTGCACAGAGCCGGTAAGTATAACATTTTTGAACAAAAAAACAAGACTTTAATATCACTTTAAGTTAAGGACTGTGATACATATAAGCAAGTCTATTCACTAAATTCTTATAGATAGAATATTTCTTAGAACCAGTATGTGTTGCTTTTGCATAACACAGTCATCTAATATTAAAGCTTGGATGTGATGGCTACTTTAGTTTTCTTTTTTAGGCTTTTTTTTAATTGTCCCCTGGTGACCTGTAAGACCAGTAAGTCTGCTATTTTTCAACAAAACTAGCTGATAAAGCAGATATAGGGCTAAGACAAACCATTTACCACTGACAGCTTACATGCTTACAATGATCAGCTTTATTTATTTATGTGGGACCTTTATCCCAAAAAGAAAAAACTGTTTCTGTAACTGCTTGAAAGTGTTAGCTGGAGTTCAGCTTCAATTTGTTAGTGCATCTAAATCTAATAGTCTAACACCCCCCCCCCCAGATTAACAATGCTGTTGACCAAATGTGCCCCCCGTGCTCATTCAGCTAGAGTGGGGGCACTCTAATGTATGAAGTGTGTTACTTTGCAGATCACCAGGGGAAAAAAGGGAGAAAGTCTAAAAAAGGAAACTAATACAGCCACCTATGTGACACTGTAAAAAAACCTGCAAATTGCCAGATATAATTTCACAGATCCGGCGCTCAGACAAAAAAAGGCGTGATACAAATATTAATAACCCATAAGGGTTAAATAAGCAGCTGCTATAATAAAATAAAACACGTTTTTGACTTGGTTTTGTTTTTTACTTAGTGTATTATTAATTGATGTATGTTCATCAGTTTAGAATGATCTATTTAGGTGTGCCATTCATCAATTAGCGCTGCTTTTTTAATGGACTATGGACACCTCATCTAAGGATTATTAGGAATTGGCTATAAATCAAGCTGTGGGTGGCCATGTTAGCACCCTTCCACTTCTAAGTCAATCTTTCAATTGAATTATGTTGAAGGAGCCAGTTGGAAATTGGCTGAACAGTGAGGGAGCATTCTTTTTATGCAGAGTGATAATGAAGGACATACTTTGTGTGAGTTGGGATTTGAACAATTTGTTAATCAAACTATCACTTCTAGGGTTAGCTTAATTCCATGTTATAATAAGGCATTACATGATGTGGCATGTCACAAATTGACACATTTTATAAGGTCAAAATTTGATAAGCATCTCTATTATTAAATATTTATTGATTGGTGCACTTTAGCAAAGCAGTGTTAGTTAAGCGAGAAAGGGTGAGAGTATATATACAGAAAAAAAGCAATCATTTTACTCTTTGGCTTTGTTTCTAGTTATAAATGCTTCAGCCTTGCTTCCATGCTATTGATTGTGATAACCTAAAGTTTCAGTCATAGTACAAAGAATCAAGGCAACTAGCTTCACAAGTCTTTTTACCTATGAACTATTCCATGGCGATGTAAGTGCTCCACTGCTGACATGATCTGCCTTGCATATTTTCTTACTTCTTTTTCTTCTAGTTTCTTTTTATCACATATTCTATCCATCAAGTCTCCTCCTTCACACAGTTCCATTACCATATAATAAGAGTTTTCTGTCTCTAGGGTTTCATAAAGCTGCACAATGTTTGGGTGTTTAACCATCTGGTGTATCCGCGGCTCCCTCTTCATGTTCTTTAACACATACGAGTCTTGTTTGGCCTTCTTTTTGTCAATCACTTTTATAGCCACCTTAAAATAAAACTGATTGATTCAAATTGTGTACAGACAATGGATACAATTATAAATACATATTATCTCATAGTTTCTTTATTTGATCTTTTATTTGTTTATAAAAGACTAATGTACAATGAATGCCTATATGTTTGCAAACGCCCATCTGGTTTGATGAGCTATGATTATGATGGCCCCCATTTGAAACCGTGATGCTTCTGTCTTCATTTTCAGAGTACACTAGAGGCCAAAGTCTTCCATAATCATATGTACTAAAGGTGCCATAGATTTGGTCAACATCTTAGAATTTACCTTGTCCATAGATGACATATTTTAACTTTTATTTTAATTGCAAACTCAGATAGCTCTTGACCTAAACCTTATTTTATATCCTGAACCCTTGCCTGCTTGCTTACCCTCCCTTGGATTATGATTCACGTGTGGTGCTCTGGTGGTGCTTATCTCTAAATTCATCACTGACAATAAATGAGATTGCCATCTCCAGTTTTGAAATGTCCTTAGTTTTAGATAATGAAAACCTAATGCTATCCTTTTCATGCTGACCAAGATTAATTGTCCTCAAACATAGCACATCTTTGATTACAGAGGCAGAACTTTTCAACACAATGTCAATGACATATGAGTACAAATTGTCATTGACTGGTTCAGCATGACGAAACCCTTACATGCATTTTTTAACCCAGCCTTCAACAGTGTATTTAAAGGTAAAAATGAGCTAATGTCCAATCCTAAAATGTCTTCAGATCATGCATCAGCTTTATTTTTAACCACTTCAGCCCCGGAAGGATTTACCCACTTTCTGACCAAGCCATTTTTTGCAATGCGGCGTTGATTTAACTGACAATTGCACGGTCGTGTGACACTGTACCCAAACAAAATTGATGTCCTTTTTTTTTTTACTACAAATAGAGGTTTCTTTTGGTGGTATTTGATCACCTCTGCGGTTTTTATTTTTTGTGCTATAAACAAAAAAAGAGGGCGACAATTTTGAAAAAAAAAAAAACATTTTTTACTTTCTGCTATAAAACATTTCCAAAAAAAAATGTAAAAAACAAACTTATTTATCAGTTTAGGCCAATAGGTATTCTGCTACATATTATTGGTAAAAAATGGCAACAAGCGTATATTGATTGATTTGTGCAAAAGTTATCATGTCTATAAAAAAGGGGATAGATTTATGGCATTTCTGTTATTTTTTTTTTTTTTACTTGTAATGGCAGCGTTCAGTGATTTTTAGCGGGACTGCGACATTGCGGTGGACAGATTGGACACCTAACAGACATTTTTGACACTTTTTTGGGAACCAGTGACATTATTACATTAATCAGTGCTAAAAATATGCACTGACATTGTACTAATGGCACTGGCAGGGAAGGGGTTAACATCAGGGGCGAGCAAGGGGTTAAATGTGTTTACTAACTGTATGGGGGATGGGCTGCTCGGGGAAACACACAGATCCGTCTTCCTGCACAGCAGAAAGACAGGATCTGTGATCTCCCCTGTCAGAACGGAGATCTGCCTTGTTTACACAGGCAGATCCCTGTTCTGTCACTACGGGGAATGATCACGGGTGGCTGGGGCTCCCCCGCTGGCCAATGGGAGTGCGCGCGCCCACAAAAGCGGGTGCACAAGCCAACGTACACCTATGGCGATTCGTGATATCGAGCCACCTTGCCGCAGTATAAGTGTGATGGCTGGTCGGCAAGTGGTTAACATGTACTGGTGATTCTTTTTAATGAGAACAAATTAAGCAAACATAATTCCAAAAGTTTAATATTTGTTAAGTAGTAATTTTAAGTTTTCACTGTCTAGCTTATGCAAAGCAAAATATATATATATTTTTTTTTAACAACATTTTATTGGATTTTAGGGAGTAACAAAGTGGGGAGAAGGGGTAATTTGCAATACAAAGTACAATCTCCATATTGGTATAGATAAGAGGGTTGAGGGAAGAGAGAAAGGAGGAGGTAGAAGGGAAGTAGTTATTTTGAATGTACAGAAGTGGACATGAGTAAAAGTGGGACCGGTCGAGAGAGAGGGCTCTGTGAACCTCCCCTCTCGGGCAGCCCTGGGGTCCTGAGGAAAGGGGACCTATCACACTGGTGTATTCAATAGCAACATGAATCAGTGGCTTTACAATGTAGCTAAAAGAAGTTGGATGAAATGTCTGTATACTAGTCCATGTGTAGGTACTTGCTGAAGAAAGGAAGTCGATGACTGATTCGGTCGAATTAGACCTTGGTAGAGAAGGTGGTGGATAGGTAGCCGCTCCGTCTGAAGGCTCGTGGGGTGGAAAGGGCTGTTTGTTCTGAGTGGGTTAAACATCTCTTGATGAAGGCGGATCACCTCTTATGTAGTTTCCCAGAAGGCCAGTCCTCGTGTGACGAGAGATCTAGGAATTCCTGGCATAGTAGCGTTTTGAGGTTGTGTTTGATCTCAGGGAGAGTTGGAGGGTGGGGGGAGATCCAATGTTGAAGGATAGCCCTCCGGGCGATCAGGAGTGTCAGCAGGATCCATTGGCTATGTTTTCGTAGCTTAGGAGAGGGGAGTTTGGACGACAAAGACAGTGAGGTGGGGTTCCCAAATATGACAGTCACCGGGTCTTTATCTATTTGGCAGTCTGTAACTCCATGTATGAAGGATAGAAGTTGTGACCAGAAGTCTGCAATATTCGGGCAGAGCCATAACCTATGGAAAAGTGAGGGCTTCGCTGCAGAGCACCACGGACATGAAGATTCTCTGTTGGCGGGATATTTAGTTGAGAATGGAAGATATACTCTGTGCATAATCTTAAACTGAGTCTCCCTCCATACTTCGTTGGTGGTTAGTTTACGTACATAGTTGTATCCATCTAAGATGTTGTCCACTATAGTATCTGTCGGGAGATCCTTCAACCAGGACTTCACAGAGCTTTGGTGTAGAGATTTTGTAAAGGCCGAGTTCAGTGGATGATACAAGTCGGAGATAGAGTAGCTGCGTTCGGCGATGAGCTTGTCTAGGAAGGAAGTGCGGAATCTTTTATATTTGTGGGGGCAGATTTTGTTTATGAAGGTAGAAATCTGAGATATATGTAGAAAGTGGGTTTGAGTCCAGTTGTAGGCCGCAGCGATTTCTCATAGCGGTTTGAGAGTACCCGTATCGGGGTGGTATAATGGGGCCACCGTAAGCAGCCCTTTGTCTTTCCATTTGGAAAAGGGTTCATATTGGAGTCCTGGCGAAAACATGGGATTGCCCTGAATGGGTAAATGGTTGGAGACGAGTGGGGAAAGTCCAAGCTTTTTCCTGGATTCCCTCCAGGCGATTATAGTGTCTCTGAATAGCAAGTTATGTTTGATATGACCCGGCAGAGTTTTCAAGGAGCTATGTAGGAGACCTGCCAGGTTATACGGGTGGATTACAGCTGATTCTAGCTCATAATTTGTATACTTAGAAGCGTGGAGAATCCAGTCCAACCCCATCCTGAGCAAACAGGCCAGGTTATATACTCTAATGTTGGGGAAGCCCATTCCCCCCCTCTGTCTTTGGGAGACACAGCTTAGTAATAGCTATCCTCGGTTTCCCGTTGCGCCAGAGAAAGGAAGAGGCTGTTTTGTTTAAATTTTGCACATCTTTGTGTTTTAGCAAAACTGTAAGAGTCTGTAGGGGGTATAAAAGTCTGGCAAAACTAACCATCTTGAATAGGGCACATCTCCCAGATAGTGACTGGTCCAGGTTTCCAATTCACCTATTATTTTAGATATTAGTGGTGGGTAATTGAGTGAGTATAGGGATGATGGTTCTCTACCAAATCTAATGCCTAGGTAGGTAATCGCGTGGTGGTTAACCGGGAAGGGGGAGGAGGTGAACCAAGGCTTCGATTGGATGGATCCTAGAGGTAAGACCTCGCTTTTATTGAAATTCATTTTTAGTCCCGAGCAGTCGCGAAAGGTGGTGAAGGTGGATTGTATGCACTGCATATCGGCTTGCGGTGAAGAGGAGAATATTAAAATATCATCAGCAAAGAGGGCCACTTTGAGTTCCTCCTTGCCGAAGGGGATGCCGTGTAGTGGTGTGATTGAATTTAGGTATCGTGAAAGGGGTTCAATAGCCAAATTGAATAGAAGTGGGGACAGTGGGCAACCCTGTCTCGTCCCCCTGTGAAGGGCTATGGGATTAGACTGGAGGCCCGCTGCCAAGACCCTGGCCGTATGGGCGGAGTAAATACTCTGGACTAAGTGTCCTATTTGCCCTGTGAGGCCGAACTTCTGCATTTCCAAAGAAAGCCAACGAAAACTAACATTGTCGAAGGCCTTCTCGGCATCCAACGTGATAATTGCAAGGTCTTGATCGCCCCTGGACTTAGCGTACTCCAGAGCCGCCAGTACCTTTCTGACGTTGGATGCCGCAGACCTCCCTTTGGTGAAGCCCGCTTGGGCTGGGTGGATGATCGAGGGCATAATGTTGGCAAGTCGTGAGGCTACAATTTTAGAAAGAATTTTGGAATCCACATTTAGCAGAGAGATCGGTCGATACGAGGCTGGCTCGGTCGGGTCTTTGCCCTTCTTGGCTATGAGTTTAATATGGGCCTGGTGGCCAGTAGGAAGGTAGGGGCCGCCTTCCCAAATCCCATTGTATACCTTCAACAGGGTAGGGGAGATCTCATTCTTGGTGATTTTGAAGAACTCCGGAGAGAGTCCGTCTGGTCCCGGGGCTTTGCCGGATGACAGGTTACTGATCGTCTCCAGGATTTCATCCAGGGAGATCGGAGCATTCAGTGCCTGCAAGGTGTCTGGGTCTACTTGGGGAAGAGTATTTTTATTTAGCCACTTGGTCGCGGCCTTCTCATCTATAGGGACATTGGCATAAAGGTTGGCATAGAATTTTTCTAGGATAGTTATTATGTCCTGGGGGGTTGTGGCCATTGCGCCCTCAGGGGACTTTAACGATGAGATGTGAGTGGGTCGGTGGGGTCCCTTGCACAGCCTTGATAACATTTTCCCTGCATTGTTGCCACATTTATGGTATTGTTGGTGGGAGGATTTCATATGTTCCAGGGTGGAGGCCCAAACATCAAACAGACGCTTGGCCTTCTTCCAGGCTTCTAAGTTGTAGGGGGTATGCTGGGCGTTGAGGGTGGTTTGGGACAATCTTAATCGTGCGCTAGCTTCCTGATATTTCTTTTGGGAGGACTTTCTAAATTGGGCCATAAAGGCTATGATCCTACCTCGAAGGAAAGCCTTACCCGCTTCCCAGAAGAGGGTGGGGCTGGTCTCATGTATGGAGTTGGTCGAGGTATATTCTGACCAAGCTTCTGTCACCATCTTTTTGAAGTCAGTGTTGTGTGTCAGAACGCTGGGGAATCTCCACTGGGGGATTCCTGGGGGGGTTTGGAGGTCATCCAGGACAACCGAGATGGGGGCATGGTCTGATATGACTAAGTCATGAATCGTGGACTGTCTGATGAGTGGGAGGAGTGGGTGGGAACATAATAAGTAGTCCAATCTAGCAAAGGATCCATGGGCTTGGGAGTGAAAGGTGTATTCTCTATCTATTGGATGGGAGAGGCGCCATGTGTCAATCAAGTTTAATGCTTTAGCCATATGATATAGGTGAGTGGGAGTATCGCTAGAGTGGCCGCTAGGCCTCCCGGTGTTAGGGTTTCTGTCCTCTCTGGTGTTGAGAACCGTGTTGAAATCCCCTCCTATTAGGTGGGGGGTTTGAGGGGTAGATAAGAGGTGGGGAGATAGGTTTCCAAAGTATTGTTTGTCCGGGGAATTAGGGGAATAAATATTGGTTATTTGAATGACTCGCGTAGGGAATTTGATGAGAATGGAAATTAGTCTGCCTGCGTCGTCTGTGTGTTCTGAAATTATGTCATATACTAGGTTTTTGTGGAGTAAAATAAGGACTCCTGCCTTTCGTCCCTTGGGTGGCGAGCCTAAGACTTTGCCCACCCAAAGCTTCTGCATTCTGGGGAAGTCCGCCTCGGTCAGGTGGGTTTCCTGTAGTAGAGCTATATCTGTGTTTAACCTTTTAAGATGTCTCAAAATTAGCATCCTCTTTTGTGGGGATCTGAGTCCCTTAACATTCCAGGAGATTACTCTCATAAATTGATGGAAATTTGGGGGTTAAAATAAAGTAGTAATATGTTGTAAAGACATGAGGGGTTTAGAGATTCTGGTGCAAGGAATGCCGGACTGGATTCTCCACGTCTCCCTCGTTTCAATGACCCCGTAGAATGTAGATAAGGTGGAGGAAGGAAGATGAAAGAGAAGGAGGGGGGGAAGCAAAAACTGAACCAATCATTTAGTGACTTCACTTTTTTCCGCATGACCCTCCACTGCCAGTATATCCGCTTACCCACAGCGTTCGTAGGTCATTTCAAGGAAGGGCAAGCTTCTCCTCTATACCTCAGGTTTTATTGGAGGATGTGATTTTATCACCAGGTATAGGCCTCAGTCGGGATATTAATAGCTGCCAGTGGAGCGGTCAGAGTGGTAAAAGTAAAGTATAGGAGTAATAAGCGTAATAAGCCCAGGTAGAGCTGAGTCTGGGTGAAAAAGTATTAACAATATAAGGTAACAGGGTTTCCAATATACGATACCCAACAACGGCTTGTGCCGAGTCGCAAGGTCGACTTGATCCAGAGTATGATGGGTTGTTGCGGAGCAGTTGATGAGTTTGCTTTTATGCTTTCTCCTCCTTCAGCGAGTTTCCATCCCATCTTCTGTGAAGGGGGGTTTCAGCCTTTTTGCTGCGTCTTTTCTGGGGCTGCGTTGATCGCGTGGTCCTTGTTTGACCTTTTCTGCATAGGTTTCGGGTGGGACCTCCCTGGGCTTTAGGGCACGTAGAAAGGAGCTTGCCTTCTCAGGGGCCTGGGAGGTGTATTGTTCCCCATCCGGGGCTTGGGGTCTGAGAACCGCCGGGTATGCCAGGGTGAAGCGTATCCCTCTCTTAAAGAGTTCTGAGCAGACCGACTGAAATTCCTTTCTTTTGTGTGAGACTTCGGCTGAGTGATCAGCAAATATCAGCAGTTTATGCCCATCAATTGCCACGGATCTTGCTCTCCTGAAGCTTTGCAGCAGCTCCTGGCAGTCAATGTAGTTAAGATATTTAACTATAACTGGTCTGGGTTGTTTGCGATCCTTAGTAAGAGTGCCAATACGGTGAGCTCTCTCTGCAGTGCATTTATGGCGGATGCCCAGGGCCTCTGGGAGGGAGTTGGTGCAGATATCCATCAGTGAGCTGGGCTTGTAGGATTCCGTGAGGCCTATAACTCTTAAGTTGTTCCTCCTGGATCTATTTTCTAATTCCTCCATTTTGTCATGGAGGTGTTGTTGCGCCTGAGAATATTTTTCCATGGAGGCTTGAAGCTGGTACTGGTCATCTTCCAGCGAGGAGATGCGTTGCTCGGCCTCATTGAGCCTCTGCGTGTGTTCGCCGAGTTCCCGGCGTAGCTGCAGGATTCCCGCCGCCACAGCCCTGTCCACTGCGGCGGTGATGGTGGGGGATAATATGGCCGCTACGGCCTGGGCAATTATTTCATAGGAGCCCTGTTCCTGGTCCCCCCTATCAATGGGATCCAGCGGCTCACCTGCTCCTCCGTGGCCGAAGATGCTGTTGTGGTGGCGGTCATCCCCCCTCTGAGGTGATGTGGGTCCCGCGGCCATCTTGGCTGAGGTGAGGGTGGGTGGAGGAGAGGAGCGTCTCGTCCGAGAACCTGATCTGGAGCGCGGCTGGGAGAGGTACCGCTCCATGCAGTGAAGTCCAGAGATGTAGTGGCTGTTGGCCCGACTGATCTGAGGTAGCTTCAGGGACTTTGTAGGCAGATTAAAGGCTGCGGGTATGGCGGAGCACAGGCTTCACCGTCCTCTACATGCGGCGCCGGAACCGGAAGTAAAGCAAAATAATTTTAACCTGATGTTCATATTTGAACTATCCAAACAAAAAGCAATTAAAAATCTTTATTACTAGCATCAAAATACCATGCTTTAGATGATGTAACTAATGTTAATTGATGTTAAATATAAAGTATATATTGCACTAAACATTTTATATACTACATAATCCAAGTATATTTTGCAAAGAATTTTGTGCCAAAACGAGTTAAGACTGAAAAAAGCAAATCAGTTTGTGCTACTTCCACCATTTGTTTTGGCTCATAGTTCCCAGTAAAGTTCTTACATCTCATTAACACCTGAACACCAGCTAATTTTTTTGACACTAAATGCAATGAGTAAGATATCAAGATAAAATGTGCAGCATTTTTTAAAATAATGTTAGTATGTGGGACTTTATTTATTTTATTATTTAAAAAAAATTGCTTTTATTGTTTTTATGCAGAAACGTAAATGACAAGCCTATAAGACCAGACAAACAAATCAACTGTGACAATTGCCTAGTGTTAGCAGTTCATGGTTACATCACATGCCCAACCAAACCTGGAGATTGTACAAACTGGGGTTGATTTTCTAAAACTGGAGAGTGCAAAATCCGGTGCATCTCTGAATAGAAATCAGCTTCCAGGTTTTTTTTCTGTCAAAGCTTAATTGAACAAGCTGACATTAGAAGCTGATTGGATACCATGCACTACTGCAACAGATTTTGCACTCTTTAATATTAGTAAATGAACCCCACAGCATACCCTCTTTCAGTCTCTATCAAATGTAAAAGGGGGGCGCAATTCATTTGAGCGCTCCTTCATGGGTTTGCCTCTGCCTCACTTCCCCCTGGTGGTCATAGATATTATTAGTATAGGAGTGCTATAGAGGTAAAATGGTACTGTCCCTTTAAGTAATTAGGCTCACCTGTGCACAGGTAGGGCTGAGCCAATGGGGCTTATTGGAACATGCTGGAAGCAGTGGGGCTCATTATATAAGGAGCCCGCCGCTGCATGCTGCTTGCTGCAGAACCAGGACCAAGGAGTGAAGAGCTGCAGTACCTGTATTTGAAGATGGAGAATCTCCTCAGGCGGTTGGTGGAAACAGCAGCGGCCAGTGGAGGGGAGGAATGGCTGAGGAAATGTCTGTCAGAAGCTCCACAGGTCCCCCAGCAGGCTGCAGTGGAAGAGGAGGAAGAGACGGCTTCACCTGTGGCTGAGCCAGCCAGGCGGCGGCAGAAGAAGGCAGCGTCACGGGGTAGGAGGAGAGCGAACGTTCGTCAGAGTGAAGAAAGGAGGGTGAGCCAGGAGCTGGGACCCGTGTCTGGCGCCGTGCAGCATGGCGCGGGCGGCTCTGAGGACGTGCATGGACGGCGGGACAGAAGAAGAAGGCGTCCTTTCTCCCCCTCTCCCATTAGGAGTGGCAATATGAAGACCAGGGGTAGCGACACCAGGACCATCCACCCTCCTTCTTCCCCTAGTGTCGAATGCGCTCCGCCTATTCAGAGAGGTCGGGCTAGTAGGAGGCGGCTGACTGAAGAACTTGATGGACAGGTAACCACTCCTTCATTTTCCCCTTCAGCATCTCCATCTATTCAGGCTCAGCAGTCAGTGAATGCTGCTCTGGCGCCATCTACTGGGTCAAGTGGTGAGTTGCAAGTTTTGCATAATTTAATTGCTTCTATATCCAATTTAGCTAATATTTTTAGTAATGCTAATAGCATTCCTTTTAATTCGTATACTTCAGTATGGTCACCTACAGCTGCGTTGGTTAACCCCGTGGCAGCTGGGAATATTCAGGTTCTTCCTGAGGGTTCCATTAGAGCCCCTGCAAGGGTTGGGGCAGCGCAAGCTGTGAGTTCAGTTCAGGAAACTCTTACGCCAAAAGTAATTAACCCTTTGGTTCCTGAGACTTGCTTTAAAGAAACACTCCCTTGTGAGCTATCCCCGTTGGGTTTTCATTTACCTCTGAGTATTAAAGAAAAAATATGGAAAGGTGAATTTTTGGACATTCTGTCCCTTCTCCCTTCTTCTAAGGAATTTTTGGGTAAGCATGATAAGAAGTCAGAGGAAAAGGGAGAGGAGGATAGGCGTAGGCCTATAGCCAGATCCTTTAACAATTGGTTGAATGCCTATTGTATATTTGCCAGCGTTTTAGGAGAAAAGCACCCCGAACTATGCAGTGGGTTGTTCCAACATTTGGAAAATGTGTTGGAGGCCTATAAGAGTTTTGGGGGCATGGGGTGATTTCAATATGACGAGTCCTTCAGGCAAAAAATGTCCATTTATCCTAACCTTAAATGGGGCATGAAGGACGTAGGGCTTTGGCTCAATTTAATAGTTCCCCAGAAGCCACCTGCTATTAGACAACAGCCTACGGCTAGTAGCGTCTCTCCTTATAGGAAAGGAGTTTGTTATTCTTTTAATGAGAGCCAGTGCAAATGGGGAGCATCTTGTAAGTATAGACACAAGTGTTCCTTTTGCTCAGGCTCTCATGCTGTATTAAAGTGTTTCAAAAGGACCGGACAGCAGAATGCACAGCGGGACGGCTTGCAGTACAAAAGTGTCCACGCCAATGGAGCTGGAAAGCATGCGCCCATGGCTGGAGCGCTACCCAGATCAGGAGATGGCGCAATTCTTAATTGAGGGATTTCTCCATGGGTTTTTCATC
>BLSH010036640.1:1623672-1633975 GCA_018402905.1 Glandirana rugosa
ACTGGGTATACAATTTTGCGTTTGTGTCTCGATGTTTTATGTCTTCTTCAAATTACTGTCCCCCCCTGGATCTTCTCTCCGTCAAATGTCGTTTTTGATGCGGGAATAATAGACTAAAATATTGATAAGCGAACAACTGTTTTTTAAAGGGGGTATGAAGATAGCGATGATGTTGACCCTTTTTGAGGTCATCTTGATATAAGGACTAACGGAACGAAACACAGGTACTACCGCCGGTGGACGGCGTCGTGGTTACCGACGCGGTTTATCGGCGTTTTGGGGAACTTGGACGACGCAGACATTTGTTAACCTTTCACATATTCGCCTTAACAATGATCTGAAAGCGGACCTGTTGGTGTGGTCCCATTTTTTGGATACATTCAATGGTAGGTCCTTTTTTCAAGAAGAGTTCGTTCAGGCGGCTAATTTCCAATTGTTTACAGACGCAGCAGGTTCAAGGGGTTTTGCGGCTATTTGGCGCAGCCATTGGTGCTGCGGCAGGTGGCCGCCATCATGGACACAAAGCAAGGCAATCAGGAATATAGTTCTACTGGAGTTTTTCCCAGTTGTAGTAGCGATAGAAGTATGGGGGAAATTTTTTGTCAACAAGCGAATAGTTATAAAATCAGATAATAAGGGCGTAGTTTTTGCTGTAAACTGCCTCTCTTCTAGGTCCCCCCCTGTCATTAAACTTCTTCTGTATTTTGTAGCTCTGTGTTTGCGTTTTAACATATGGGTCAAAGCTAGTTATGTGCCTGGGTATTGTAATTCTATCGCGGATGCTCTGTTTCGCTTCCAGATGACACGTTTTCGCACGTTGCTTCCAGAAGCGGACCCGGGGGGCTTTGCATGCCCAGAACATCTGTGGAAATTGATTTGAGCCCCGTTTTCGCTGCAGTGGAGAATTCAGTCACCCCTAAAACATGGGCTGAATACTCGGCCGCATGGAGGAGATGGAGATCTTTCAATGAGATGTTGGGCTTTAGCTTCGATTCACCTTCGGAAGGAACCATTCTTGCCTTCTTATGTAGTTTGTTTGAGGAGGAATTATCTCATAGCCAGATATCCAAACTATTGGCGGGGATTCTTTCTTTTTCAAGTCGATGAAATTTCCGGCGTGCGACAGTTTCTTTTTAGTGAGGCAAGCCCTTAAGGGTTATAGGCGATCACACTCGGTTGCTGACAATCGTAGACCTATTACTTTCGATATTTTGAAAAAATTGTCGGTAATAGTTTCGTCGGTGTGTTTTTCCCCTTTTGAGGCCTTGCTTTTTAAGGCTTTGTTCCTTGTGGCCTTTTTTGGGGCTTTGCGTTTATCGGAATTAGTGCCAAGCAATGGTAGAGTTGGCTCGGGTTTGTTGTATCACCACATAGTGATATTTACTTCCTTTGTCAAAATCTACATTGCCAAATCAAAAACGGATCAATTGGGAAAGGGCGCGTGGCTCACGTTATATTCTTGCGTGGATCTCGACATTTGCCCAGTTGCGGTAATCGGTCAATTTTTGCCACGCAGACCGAATAGTCCAGGTCATTTTTTCATTCACAAGGATGGTTCTCCGGTAACTAAATTTCAATTTATAGGGGTTTTCAAGAAATGCGTTCAGAGGCTGGGGTTACAGGATCTCCGTTTCAGGCCTCACTCATTTCGAATTGGGGCTGCAACGGAGGCAGCTAGGCTGGGGCTGGATGAGGCACTGATTATGAGGTTGGGTAGATGGGAATCTAGACGTTATAATATTTACGTTCGCCCTAACCTTTCTCTTTAATTTTTTAGGTCAGAAAGTGTGTGTCTGGATAGTCGGACATTCTTATATTTTCTGGGCCCATGAGAGGGCGTCTCATCGTTGTTACACCACTAATTTAAACTTCAATCCTGAGAAGTTCTCTATCCTGTGGAAAGGAGTAAGGGGCCTTCAATGGTCTAATTTGTGTTATTACATTTCCCAGCTTCATTTGATATGGCCATCACCATCAGTATTAATAATTCACCTTGGGGGGAATGATGTGGGGCATGTAAAGACCCTGGATCTCATTTACAGGATCAAACATGATCTGCATCATTTCAAAGTTCTATCTCCAAACACGAAATTCATTTTTTCCGAAATGATTCCTAGATTGCTATGGTTATCATATCCTGAGTTCAGGAATTTGGAAAAGATTAGGAAAAGGGTGAACCATGTTTTGGAGAAATTCATGCCTATTATGGGTGGTTTCACTTTTCGTCATTTTGAGTTGGAAGGGGGTTTTCCGGGTTTATATCGGGAAGATGGGGTTCATCTTTCCGATATAGGTCTGGACATATTTAATCTGGGTTTGGAGAATATGATAGAAATGGGGTAGGCCGGTGTTTTGTAGAACAAACCCCCGGCTTTGTGGGGACTTTGGTTATAAAGTTGTTGAAAGTTATTTAGCTTGAGTCTTTAAGACTAAGCAATTTTTTGGGAATAGAATAATGTTTATTTATATATTTTTGTGAGATGTTAATAAAGAATTTATTTTGGTAAACCAATAAAAGTGCCGCGGCCAATTTTCATGCCAACAATGGAGTGTGGTGTTTTTCTTCTCATCTTATTATAAAGGTTTTGGTGTTTGGGGATTGGTGGAGGGGAAGGTGTGCAGAGTGCAATCCCATGTAAAAGGGGGGCGCAATTCATTTGAGCGCTCCTTCATGGGTTTGCCTCTGCCTCACTTCCCCCTGGTGGTCATAGATATTATTAGTATAGGAGTGCTATAGAGGTAAAATGGTACTGTCCCTTTAAGTAATTAGGATCACCTGTGCACAGGTAGGGCTGAGCCAATGGGGCTTATTGGAACATGCAGGAAGCGGTGGGGCTCATTATATAAGGAGCCCACCGCTGCATGCTGCTTGCTGCAGAACCAGGACCAAGGAGTGAAGAGCTCCCACCCTCCCTCCCGTCGCGTGCACTTTATGTGGTATGTCACCTTGGCATTAAGGGGGACTTTGGTTATAAAGTTGTTGAAAGTTATTTAGCTTGAGTCTTTAAGACTAAGCATTTTTTTGGGAATAGAATAATGTTTATTTATATATTTTTGTGAGATGTTAATAAAGAATTTATTCTGGTAAACCAATAAAAGTACCGCAGCCAATTTTCATGCCAACAATGGAGTGTGGTGTTTTTCTTCTCATCTTATTATAAAGGTTTTCGTGTTTGGGGATTGGTGGAGGGGAAGGTGTGCAGAGTGCAATCCCATGTATAAATCTATAGGTGTTCTAATCCCTGTGGGTTGATCAATGTCCTTTCTGGATGGTTAATGTGTCAATACTAGCTCTAAGGCCTGATTCACACCTATGCATTTTTAGTGCTTATTGCATTTTGCAGATTTGCACTACAGAACGTGTTCCATAGGAAACCATGCTAAATGGACTGTAGTGCAAATCTGCAAAATGCAAAAAGCACTAAAAATGCATAGGTACGAATCAGGCCTTACGGGCCTATAAGCAGCTACTATTGATCAGAGGCAGTATGTTCTGAGTCCAGCTAGCTCACTCAGACTCTATTTAATTTAAATGGCTTAGCCAAGTTGATTAGGGCCTTCCAAGCCTCCAGTCGTGTGGGTTAAGCATCTTCCATTTGGAAAAGATTATTTTTCTAACATAAAAAAAGGTTCAAGAAAGTTCCAGCAGCCACTGTAGTGGCCAGGTTTTCCACCAGATCTAGCAGACAGATGTTTAGCTTCCAGGTAGTTGAAATTGCAGGGAACAAGATCTCCTGCCAGAAAGGCAGTCCCAGAAGATATGCTTGAAATCTGCCTTGCCTTGGAAGCACCTCCAACACGCTGATGGCTGGGAGTCTGGACTCTAGCAAGTTTAGCTTATATTAAGTAGATTCGGTGTAAGAATTTACTTTGATTCAATTGATCTATTACAGAGACCAGAGTTGTAAAGATCTACCTTTACACCACCAATACCTAGGCCTGGGGAGGTCGCACAGGTATAGTATCTTATCTACATCTTATATACATCTCAGAACAATAGTTTATATACACTAGATAATGGCTTGCTAAAAGCAGTGCTCCTTAGAAGGAGTTTACTTTGGTTGGCTAAAGGAATAACCAGCAAGTTCCAAATTGGGAGTGCTATGCATGCTTGAGCTGAAAATATCTGAAAAAATAATGCCAGGAGTTCTTAAGGTTGTCAAATGGCATCAATGTTTCATTGCTTGTGATACCCTGCAGAATTTTGACACCCTGGGTAGTCCACATAACTGGATCAGGTTTGGCTAGGAAGTGGTTTTAATTTTACAATGTAATATCACAGTTAGAGAAGTCAAAGTAATCTTGTGGGTATCCAACATAAGAATAAGTTATACCGATTACATAATTTTAAGTTAATACAGTCAAGTTAGTTGGTCTATTTGTATGAACTTAGTCAGCACAACTGTTTGACCCATTGTTAAATATTTAAACTGCTTTGTTACATGAGAACATTGGCCTTTAGTGTAGTAGTGCATCTTTACACCTTCCTGAACTTGGCTTCCTTCATCAATGAGCATGACCTCCTCTAAGACTGTACTAGTGCTTTTTCTAAGTTGTTTAGTCACTTAATTGCTCGGCACTCCCTTTTATCATTTTCTTTTGATGAGTATATATGGAATAAAGTAAAATTTGTTTTAGCTTTACTTATTTTATGCAATTAGTATGCGTGTTGTTCTGCCTTTTTCTTATACTCTTTGTTTAAGATTATTGTTGCTGTTTTTGTTGAGTCAAACACTTTGGGGTTGATTTACTAAAACTGGAGAGTGCAAAATCTGGTGCAGCTGTGCATAGAAACCAATCAGCTTCCAGGTTTTATTGTCAAAGCTTAATTGAACAAGCTGAAGTTAGAAGCTGATTGGCTACAATGCACAGCTGCACTCTCCTGGTTTAGTAAATTAAGCCCTTTGTTACAATGGAAAGTTTAACATTTAAAAATGAATTCCAAGTTATAACCACTAAAATCAAATTCCACTCATTCTACTCTGAGTGGATTGGGCAAGCATTTCCCAGTGCTGGTTCTGGATTCTTGGTATTAAGCACTTGCCGACTGCATTGCATACTTTTACAGCGGCAGTGTGGCTCATTATCACAAATCGTCGTTTCTAAACGGCGATTCGCTATGCACGATTTGCAGGCGAGAGCATGGCCGCGGGTTGGGCGGACTCGATGTCCTCCGGTGACCCACAATCACCTATGAGAGAGGAAAAACGGGGAACCGGCGTTGTAAACACGGCGGTTTCCCATTCTGACAGGTGACATGACAGAGATCTATTGATCCCTGTGTTTGGGATCAGTTAGATCTGTTATGCCCCTGCTAGCCCAGCCCCATACAGTTAGAACACACACAGTTAACCCCTTCATTGTCCCATACAGGTTAACCCCTTCCCTGCCAATGAAATTTACACAGTAATCAGTGTTTTTTTTTAGCTGTGATCGCTGTATAAATGTCACTGGTCCCAAAAAAGTGTCAAAAATGTCCGACATGTCCGATTCAATGTCGCAGTCCCACTAAAAATCGCAGATCGCCGCCATTACTAGTAAAAAAAAAAATAGTATAAACGCCATAAGTGAATACTCATAGTTTGGTTTGCGCAAAAATTGCACCGTTTACAATCGATATATATATATATATATATATATATATATATATATATATATATATATATATATATAGGGATTTTTTGTTTACCACAAATATGAGGAAGTATATATATATCGGCAAAAACTGATAAATACTGTTTTTTGTTTATATCGGTGATTAGAAGTGACGCAGAGGTGATCAAATGCCACCAAAAGAAAGCTCTATTTGTGGGGAAAAAAGGACACCAATTTCGTTTGGGCACAACATCGCAGGACCGCGCAATTGCCAGTTAACGCGACACGGTAATCCTTCAGGGGCTGAAGTGGTTACGTTGAAATTTCATGCTGTTCCCTGCTATATTGCTTTCAGCCTTGCTACTGAGCTTCAGGCTAGTGTTTTATATGTGAGATTATACAGCAACATTGTGTTTCCACTTTCTTACTCATATAACAAAAGCATAGCATATAGCATAACATATAACATAGCATTTTTACTCTTCCATCACCTGTCCTGTTGCACTCCAGCATCTGAGGAAAAACAACTTTACAAGACCAATGTGCTATATTTTGATACAGACTGATTACAAATATAGCAGACAAAAAAAAAGAACAAAAAGCAATGGTAGAAGTTATAACATTTGCAACAGCTATGTTTTATGTGTTCCCCATCACCAAAACTGTTGAAAACGTTTGTGCCATGTTTCTATACAAGCAAACAGATATTGAATATACAATGCACAGATAAAATAGCCAGAGAGATAGATAAATAGACAGTATATACATTATATTGGATATGGATAATAGGGCTTCTATATTATTCCAAACTGTTTACCAGCATAAAATGTCCCACCAAGGCTTCAAGTGGATTATGAATCACTTGTGTTTTCAGTCTATTACATATTATTACAATACTGGAATTTGCTGGCCAACACTTTTTTTGTTACTCCAAAATATCAACAAATAAATTATAGTTATGCAGAAAGAAACTCCGGACGACCGCACTCCTTTGCAATAATTTAATAAATCCAAATCCATGTGTACAGACAAGAGAAGAATTGCTAACGCGTTTCACGCCAACCTAGAGGCGCTTACTCATAGCGCCTCTAGGTTGGCGTGAAACGCGTTAGCAATTCTTCTCTTGTCTGTACACATGGATTTGGATTTATTAAATTATTGCAAAGGAGTGCGGTCGTCCGGAGTTTCTTTCTGCATATCTGATCAGGCATCTTGAACCTGCACCCTCTGGGACTGTGATACTGCTGGGAGAGCCGGGTGTTCTGGAGCTGTTCACCTTTTCCCAAATAAATTATAGTATTTCCAGAAAAATGGAATGCTTGGAACACATTTACTCAGTATGATTATCTCCAATATTTCCAATCTAACAGCAAATTACCGTATAAAATGTAAAAGGTGCAGTACCTTTTGTCCTGTAGGTATATGCATTCCTTCCATTACTTTTGCAAAGGATCCTTTGTTGATCATTTTTCCAACCAGATAATTTCCAACACGTTTGGTGTGAGGAAAGTTCTTTACACTGTCTTCAGACATCCTGGAAAAACAGGTAAGTATCTTTGCTTCTCTGTTTTGTTTCCCACATTCTGTCAATATCTTGTCTAAGTTGTCTCCATCCAAAACAGTGTTGATGGCAGCAGGCATCCTTGAACTCAAGCTGACTAGACAACTAGGTCAGTAGGTAGCATATATGTAAAAGAAGAATACAACTCTGAGAGTAGTAATTCCTCGTAGTCTATCAGACCTTTATCTAGAAACAGAAACATCTCCTCAATGATCCCTGCTTTCAGTCATCTAGATTTGCTCAAGCACATCCAAGCTGTAGATTATTAGACAAACCTGATACATGCAGTCAGACATTGCAATGAAGCTGCCTCTAACAGTGACATCTAACACCAGCATTAACATGGAATGAACTTTGCATTTTCACATGGCACAAGTGGGAGGCCAAAATGTTAAGTGTACAAGTAGGTGACACCTACTAACCAGTCACCTACTTGCAGATATACCCCAACGTTTACAAACATTCAAATGCCACGGCAAAATGTTGCAACTATTGGTGGAATGAAGTACATTAATCCTTGAACCACATACTAATATTTATTGGTAAAGCTGATTCAGGGAATATTTGATTGCCTTTTGGGGGAAAAGGAGGGATTTTTCCCCCACTGGAGCAAATTGGATCATGCTTTATTGATTTTTTCCCTTCCTCTGGATCAGCTGTGGGTATAGGATTGTGTCTAGATTGTGACTAGAGGAAGCATAGGGGTTGATTTACTAAAGACAAGAGACTGTGCACTTTGCAAAGTACAGTTGCACTATGCAAGTGCAGTTGCTTCAGAGCTTAGTAAATGAGCAGAAGCTCTGCTGACTTCAATCATCCAATCATGTGTTAAATGTTCCTTGCATGTGTTTGGGTATTTTTTGCAAAGAGAACCTTTATCTCATTTACTAAGCTCTGTAGCAACTGCATTTGCAAAGTGCACATATTATTTGCCTTTAGTAAATCAACCCCACGGTCTAACATAGAAGGGCATTTTCAGGGAGTAAAAAAGACAAATGCCTCTAACAGCGGTGTTTCACTCTCTCAATATCATGTACCTGGTAGCAGTGCCTGAGATGATGAGGAAGACCTCTCTTACACCTCTGACTGTGGCCCCCTGGTAGTGTGAACAGAAGGTGCAGGAGTGCAGTGTGGCACGAGTCTTGCCAGTAGCAGAGCAGGTGTCCATGCCAGGCAGGTGAGGTCATCAGTAGTCTTCAGTGAAGCAGGCGGGCTGGTAGACATCTGAAGAATGGCAGACTGAAACAGGCTGGTACTGGTGACAGTGGGCAGGTGAGGCATGTACTGGTAGCAGACTGTAGAACAGCAGGCACAGCAGGATGTGTCAGGAAGCAGTCAGACAAGCAGAATCATATACTGGCAGGACGAATCAGGTACAGAAGAGTGTTGTTTGGGTATAAGCTGGGTCAGGAGCCAGTCTGTGGAAGAGAAGCAAATTGAGCAGACAGCAGTGGAGGTCAAGGACAAGCTGGGGTCTGTGTGGGTGGAGTTCAGAGAGTGGTCAGACAAGCCGGGTCAGCAACTGGAATCAGGATACAGAAAAACAGGATCACAGGCTACATGGGAGGCTGAAAGATAAAGCAGCACTGATCCTGAGCAGTGGCTGAGTTTAAATAGACTGACCACAACATCTGTCAGAGGGCCACATGTGCACCAGCGCTGCGCATATGCATTAGCCAGTGCCCAATTCTTGCGAGCATGAAAGAGAACATGTTTTAGCCTGTGCACAGAAGGCCTTTCCTTACACTCAATCAACATTGACTATTTTTATGAAGCATCAGTAAATAGTTTTTGCCAGTTACTTACTGGTTTCTGGCCTAAGCAAATTATGTCATACATCCCTGGAGTCTTCATAGGAGGGATTTTCTCAGCTGAGCACAACCCCCAGCCTGCATAACTGAGCTTTTTGTTCTTTTTGGAATTCTTTCACCACCTTCTTTAATCTTTAACCACTTGCTGACCATGTAATGTATTTACACGGCCGCAAGGAGCATTCATTATTCTGGGAGGGCGACTATAACATCCTCCCAGAATTGCGCTCCCGTGTACCCCCTAGGGCGCGCACCTGGGAGCATCCGCGACCACCGGGTCCGTGAGACCCGGCGCATCATGGATCACAGTAAATGGCCGCTCGCAGTGGTCACACTGTCAAATGACGGCGCGATCACATGTAAACAAGCCAGCGGATATCCGGCTTGTCTCTCCCCTCTCCACACCGATCGGTGCAGTGTGAGAGGAGAAGGGGGAGAGAGGAGATGCAGCGGTGCTGTGGGCAGGGTCTGAAGTGCCGGCAGGGACCCCTCATCCACCCTTCCAGCTTCACCCATGCAGCCTCATCCATGCTCACACATAAGTTATCACCCATCCGTGCCCACCCATCCGTCACCCATGCATCCGTGCTCACCCATCCGTGCCCACCCATCCGTCATCCATGCATCCGTGCTCACCCATCCATGCTCACCCATCTGTCACCCATGCATCCGTGCTCACCCATCCATCACCCATGCATCTGTGCTCACCCATCTGTACCCACCCATCCGTCACCCATGCATCCGTGCCCACCCATCCGTCACCCATGCATCCGTGCCCACCCATCCGTCACCCATGCATCCATACTCACCCATCCATGCCCACCCATCCATCACCCATGCGTCCGTGCTCACCCATCCGTGCTCACTCATCCGTCACCCATGCATCCGTGCCCACCCATCTGTGCCCACCCATCCGTGCTCACCCATCCATCACCCATGCATCTGTGCTCACTCATCTGTCACCTATGCTCACCCATCCGTGCTCACTCATCCGTCACCCATGCATCCGTGCTCACCCATCCGTCACCCATGCATTCGTGCTCACCTATCCAGCCATGCTCACTAATGCATCCATGCTCACGCATGCATCCGTGCTCACCAATCCAATCGTGCTCACCCATGCAGCCTCATCCGTGCTCACCCATCCAGCCTCATCCGTGTTCACCAATGCATCCATGCTCACCCATGCATCTGTGCTCCGCCATCCATCTGTGTTCACCCATGCATCCGTGCTCACCCATCCATCCATGCTCACCCATCCATCCATGCTAACACATGCATTCATGCTCACCCATGCATCAATGCTCAGCCATGCATCCATGCTCTGCCATCCATC
>BLSH010036640.1:1648595-1670921 GCA_018402905.1 Glandirana rugosa
CAGTTATATGAGTCAACTATCTGGATGTTGTATGTCATCTATATCTGTACTGTGTCGAAACTCTGACAAGAGTACATTGTGCGTCTCGATCACGTTATGATAAAGAGGTAGAGTAACGTCTAAACAACTTGAGGAGTCTCACTTGTCTCCGTATTGATCTTGGAAGTCCCGGGTGCCACGTTCTTAAATACTTCCCGGGGACTGGGGACCAGTCCCGGGAAGGGAGAAGGGTGACTAGGACCCCGGGAAATGAGGATAGCGTACAGGGAAATAATGCCATGGTGTCGTCGTGGGAGTGACCGGGCCCTGGCATTTCACCACCATGGGAAGGCCCAAAGATGGCAGAAAGGGGGCCTGCTGCAGAACTTATGAAAGGGTGCTGCTGTGGTACCGTAATAAAGGGACATGCGATAGGAGTAAAGGGCCCCAGGATCAGTGGGAAGAGGGAAGGGCCCTGACCAGGGGTCAGGGGCCCTTCATAAATTCTTGCACCGTGGGCCCTGAAGGTTCTAGTTATGCCTCTGTTCACTCTGAGGAGTTCAACAAATCTGCAATGAGATGGAGAAATAGTATTGCACTAGCTCTGCGTGTTACATGAGAACAGTCTCAAAGCTGTGTCATGTCTATATCTACTGTATGTTGTAGGTCTATCAACTGAGTATATTGACTCCATAAAATCAATTCCTCCTATTTGATTGATATCTTGTCTCAAAAGTTATAGATAAATAGTGCAGTAATATTTTATGTGCGGGTCAAAAAAATAAATGATACTTTCTCACGTTCATGTACGAAGCAATAACATCTTCCTCTCCTCCAGCACTAAGCCTAACCTCAAATAATGATAGATAGATAGATAGATAGATAGATAGATAGATAGATAGATAGATAGATAGATAGATAGATAGATAGATAGATAGATAGATAGATAGATAGATAGATGATTTTAGCTCTACTCTTTAGCTCATGTAGAAATGATTTGCTTTTTGCAGACAGTAGTCAGCATGCATGTCAAAGAGGATACAGTGCCACCTCATGGTTGTTGTAATAACTACATAATCTAAAAACCTTGTCAGGATCCTCAGATTCTAAAGCCAATACCCTCACCTCACATTACAGCAGAATTATCACTCTAACTTCTGGTAATAACTCAGTTTTGATTGCTGCAGGCAAAAGTAAAATCTAGAATACAGAATACCTAATATACATACATAAAAAAACATACAAAAAGGTAAATTATAAGAATACTAGCTGTCAAATCACATACATAATATGACATATCACTGTGCATTATGTCATTTGCAAGTTACCAGGTTCCACTACTTTGTTCACTTACCGTAGAAATAACAAAGTCACTATGAATGAGTGAAGTAATTAGGTGAGAAATACTCCTTCTCTATCCCTGGAAGTCTGCAGAGGGTTTATTGATAATGGCGATTAATACTGTACAGATTAACACACTATTGAATAGAAAACCGAGTTGTATGGATCCCTTATATTGTAAAGTAATTTCTAGTTTACCTATACAGTAAAGCCTTGGATTGCGAGCATAATTAGTTCTGGAAACATGCGTGTAATCCAAAGCACTCGTATATCAAAAGCAAATTTCCCCATAAGACATAATGGAAACTCAGATGATTCGTTCCACAACCATTTATTCATAAGTCCTTCAGTTTATAGTTCATATAAAAGATTATAACAATGTGACCAGGTTGTGTAACCATAAAATGTCCATTCACAAATGCAGGGCCGGTGCAAGGATTTTTGTCTACATAGGCGAAGGTGCATTTCCTGACATTCAGACTTACATATTCTCAATAAATGCAAAGCGTTCTCTGATTGGATGAGATGGTGATTGTGACATCATTGCCCCCCTCTCCACCTTGTCCAGTTGAAGAACATTTTTCATTCATTGGCTCCTGCTAAGCGAGCAGCCTCCTCTATTCACTAAGCAGCAAGGCAGCTGTCCAGAACCCGGAAGCTAGCAGTAATCACTGTAGTAGTGGCACCTACTTCAGTGATTTCCAGGTTCCACATGGATCCCACAGGTATAAACATGCATAGTTACATTAGTCCAAACTGGGCTAAAGTAACTATGTAAAAGTATTCATCTTTAACCACTTCAGCCCCGGAAGGATTTACCCCCTTCCTGACCAGAGCACTTTTTGCGATTCGGCACTGCGTCCCTTTAACTGACAATTGCACGGTTGTATGATGTTGTACCCAAACAAAATTGTTGTCCCTTTTTCCCACAAATAGACCTTTCTTTTGGTGGTATTTGATCACCTCTGCGGTTTTTATTTTTTGCGTTATAAACAAAAAACTAGTGACAGTTTCGAAAAAAAAACAATATTTTTTACTTTTTGCTATAATACATATAAAAAACAAATTTATTCATCAGGTTAGGCCAAAATGTATTCTCCTACATATTTTTGGTAAATAAAATCGCAAAAAGCATTTATTGATTGGTTTGCACAAAAGTTATCGCGTCTAGAAACTATGAGAATTGATTTATGGGGTTGTTATAATTTTTTTTTACTGGTAATGGCGGCGATCTGCAATTTTTATCGGAACTGTGATATTGTGGCAGACAGATCAGACACTTTTGACACTTTTTTGGGAACATTGACATTTATACAGCGATCAGAGCTAAAAATAGCCACTGATTACTTTTGTAAATGTCACTGGCAGGGAAGGGATTAACTCTAGGGGGCGATCAAGGGGTTAAATGTGTTCCCTCACTGTGTTCTAACTGTGTCGGGGGCTGGCAGGGGCATAACAGATCTAACTGTTCCCGATTATAGAGAACAGTAGATCTCTGTCATGTCCCCTGACAGAACGGGAAACCACCGTCTTTACATTGGTGATTCTGCGTTCAGCCTCTGTATTAGGCGATTGTGGGTCACTGGCAGATATAGAGTCCGCCCGACCAGCCTCCACACTCACACCCGCCCGCAACTGTGGCTGCGTGAATCACCGTTTAAAGGGCAATTTGCGCAGCGGAGCCACTTTGCTGCGAGGCAGTCAGCAAGTGGTTAAAGAATATTTTCAGTATAATTAAAGCAGTATTAAACCCCAAACTGAAAACATAATATATTGCAGCTTGCCAATCCTTAAATGTAGTGGCTGTATTAGTTTTCTTTTTTATGCTTTGTGAGTGCCCGGGTTCTGTGAGGACGTGTGTACTGTGAGTGCCTGGGTGCCGTGAGGACACATGTACTGTGAGTGCCCGGGTGATGTGAGGACACGTGTACTGTGAGTGCCCGGGTGATGTGAGGACACGTGTACTGTGAGTGCCCGGGTGCCGTGAGGACACATGTACTGTGAGTGCCCGGGTGATGTGAGGACACATGTACTGTGAGTGCCCGGGTGATGTGAGGACACATGTACTGTGAGTGCCCGGGTGCCGTGAGGACACATGTACTGTGAGTGCCCGGGTGATGTGAGGACACATGTACTGTGAGTGCCCGGGTGATGTGAGGACACGTGTACTGTGAGGATGACTAGAGCTGCTACTGTATGAGGAGGAATTTGATTTGTGGGTATTTCAGAGACTTGGTTCAACAGCTCTCATGATTGGCTGCCTACAATTCAGGGGTATTCCTTATACCGCAGGGATAGGGAAGGCAAAAAAGGAGAGGGGTATGCCTGTATATAAAAAATTATGTACAAGTAAATGTGTGTGACGACATCACTAGTGGATCAAGGGAGGAGGTGGAATCCTTATGGGTAGGGCTACAAAGGAAGGATACCAAGGGGAAAGTAATTATGGGAATATGCTATAGGCCCCCTAACCAGAGGGAAGAGGGGGAGGCGGACTTCCTATCACAGTTTGGAATAGCAGCAAGGATGGGAAATGACATTATATGGGGGATTTTAACTATCCAGACATAAACTGGGCGGAAGGTACTGCGCATTCAGCTAAGGCTCGCCATTTCCTAAATTTCCTGCAGGACAACAACTCAGACCTGATGCCAGATGTGGAAATAAGGGGCAATCTAGGAAACAGTGATCACAGGCCAATCAGTTTCAGTGTAAATCACACATATAGGACACATAAGGGGAATACAAAGACACTGAATTTTAAGAGAACCAACTTTCATAAACTACGCTCCTTGCTGGAAGATGTTAGTTGGGATAAAATTCTAGGAACAATGAACACGGAGGAAAAATGGGAGTACTTCAAGAACATACTTAACAAAAGTATTAGCCAGTGCATCCCAATGGGAAATAAATGTAAAAGAGCGACAATTTGGGGAAAAAAAACAATGTTCTTTACATTTTGCTATAAAACATATCCAAATAAAATATAAAAAAACAAATGTATTCATCAGTTTTGGCAGATATATATTCTTCTACATATTTTTGATAAATAAAATCGCAAAAAGCGTTTATTGATTGGTTTGCGCAAAAGTTGCCGCATTTACAAACCATGAGAATTTATTTATGGCGCTTTTACTATTTATTAATTTTTTTTACTGGTAATGACTGTGATGTTTATCGGGACTGCGATATTGCAGCGGACAGATCGGACATTTTTGAAATTTTTTGGACACCATTGACATTTATACAGCGATCAGATCTAAAAATAGCCACTGATGGGGGGGGGGCAATCAAGGGGTTAACCGTGTTCCCTATGTGTGTTCTAACTGTGTGGGGGCTAGGCTGACAGTGGCATGACCATCTAAATGATCCCGATCATAGGGGTCAGTAGATCACTGTCATGCCCACTGACAGAACGGGGAACCGCCATGTTTACATCGGCGGTTCCCCGTTCTCCCTCTCTAGAAGGCGATGGCAGGTTGGTGACTGACATCGAGTCCACCCTAGTGCGGCGGGCATGAGAGTGCGCCGGCAGCGGTGCACACCCGCCTGCAACTGTGGCTGCGCGGATCACCGCTTATAGACGGTGCAGCGGAGCCAACTTGCCACAGTAAATGTACGTGAGGCGGTTGGCAAGTGGTTAAGGAACTCAGTCAAGTAATTGCCAGAGCATTGTTCCTAATTTTTAGGAACGGTCTACTGACTGATATGATACCAGCTGATTGGAGAAAAGTCAATGTAGCACCAATATATGAAAAAGTACCAAGATATATCCCTAGGAACTACTGGCCAGTTAGCCTAACATCAATAATATGCAAGCTCTTGGATGGGATGATATGGGATTATATACAAGATTTTTGTAATGAAAATGGTATCATTAGTGGTAATCAGCATGGTTTCATGAAGAATCATTCCTGGCAAACCAATCTATTAATCTTCTATGAGGAGGTGATCTGCCATCTAGATAAAGGAAGGCCTGTAGACGTGGTGTATCTAGATTTTGCAAAGGCATTTGATACAGGAGTCTAGGAGCATATCCCCCAATAGGGTTTTATGGCAGTAAAAAAAGTGTAATTGTCCAAACAGCTTAAATGTAAGAATATTTAACAATTTATTTGTAACATCAATTAATATGAAAGAATTGATATTGCTTTTAAAACAAAAAACAAAAAAAAAAAAAGGAAAAACTCTGGTTGTACAGCAATGGGACATGTATTACATAAGATCAACTACAAAAAGGAGAAAGGGGAAATTGCCATACTGTGCAGCCATGAGGCCGCATGTGGTACCCTACGCGTTTCAACCTTTGTGACGTATGTCTAGGTCTTCCTCAGGGGGATCATAGGCATAACCCTTTCTAAAAAGATATTAAATATCATTAAGTCAAAGAGTACATTTCATATAACAGTAGATCAGCAGTAGAATAATACGTTTTCCAACACTTACATTGCTGCAATTGATTATTACATACAGGTCCCAGATATCCAGAGTTTGTTAAAAGAGTGATTCAATAAAAGAGGCTGCAGCGGCTTAATACAAGAAATCTCCGCCTATCACACGAGGGACGGCCTCTCCCAAAAGAGGAAGGAAACTTGCAAGAGGCCACACTCAGTCCCCTTTTGAAAGAGGAGATTGCGGTTACTGATCCTAAAAAACAAAAATATTCTAGGGTAATCTCATATCTCTCAAAAGCTTTCTAAGAAAAAATGGCAAATGTATGAGTGTTGCAGTATTTAAGAAAATGTGATGCTTTATATCCAAGAGGCAAGAATGTATCAGTTTGCATTTAAATAGAAAAACAATACTCACTAATAATTAGGAGATGGAAATGTTAGAAATATTTGCGGTCCCGTTGATGGCACCGGAGCCGATCACCGCAAAAAATGCACCACATAGATAACTCAGGAAAGAATTCCTGACCATATCCAAAAAGGGGGAGAGGGAAGGGAAATTCTACTATAAAATTGTCTCAATAAATCACTGAAACAAAGGGAGAACCCCTTACCTGCAAGCGGTAGCCTAACGTCCTGACCGAAATGAAGAAAAATCTTCATACATCCTATCTTACCTTGTGCTGCTCTTTAAATACTCCTGTTCTACATGGTGTAACCACAAAAACAGCTGATGTGTATCAGCTGGCCGCCGATGGCGGCCCTCGTGTGGGCTCCTCGGTGTCCCGGAAGTTGCCCCGGCAATTGCTGTCACTTCCTGCAGATGTTCAATGACGTATTGCGTCATTTCCGGCCCATTTCGCAGCCGCGCATGCGCGCCACTAAGGAGAGCCGTGCGGAAGGGATCCGGGAATGCCGCCGGCCTGAATTGACCCAGATGGGGATTGGATCGCCAAATGGAACCATGGGAGGAGTCACCCTCCTCCTTTCCAGGCCGGGAAGTTTCCAAATTGGTGGAGCTACGTCACAGGTGTCCAAGCGAGGCACTTGTAGTGTCGATGCAGCCTCATGCATACATATATCAAATTCTGAAATATACAAAGCAGAAAACTATGAATGAGATTTACATCTACTTTGAGAGAAGTATAGACAAATTAACAATAATTCAAATCTATATAACACAAATTAGATGTATAGCCTCAGGAGGGAGGAATTTTGCACCGAAATGATCATCTCAACTGCCTGAGGGAGAGCTGAAAAATGGAATGCTTTCCTGCCTAAGACATGTTGATAAGAAAGGGGCTGCGTAGGGGGTTTTCCCAGACGCAAATCCCTTCAAAAAAGGAGCATATGAGATGGCTTCATTCAGGCCTGGGGACATAGTCGCCTGTAGTCTGAAGATCCATCTCTGTTCTGGTTGGAGCAGTATTTTGTTCCATTCTCCTCCTCGATCGGGAGAATGAACCCGATCAAGGACAGTAAACTGGACCTTGGGCATGTGGTAGTTATGTTGCACCACCACATGACGCCCAATTGGAAGATAGTGATTCCCAATTTCCATACTGTATATGTGTTTGGCTATTCTTTTGTGGAATTCTTGTTTTGTTTTTCCCACATAATATGCCCCACATTCACAAGTCATGAGATATACAACACCTTTGGTCTGGCAATTAGCAAAATGCTTGGCATGGAAGGTGCTTCCATTCGGAAGCACTGTAGTTTTGCCCTTTCTAATTCGTGGGCATTGAGTACAATGCCCACAGGGATAGGTACCAAGGGCCGGACAGTGTGATTTTTGAGGTACACCTTTGAATTCGCTGTGCACTAATCTATCCCTAATAGACGTTGCCCTCCTGTATGTAATGGAGGGAGTTGATGGTAAGAATCTTTGTAAGTTGGGGTCGTCGGTCAAAATAGACCAATGTCTATTAATGATTTCACGAATCTCCAAGTGCTGCTTTGAATATCTCATGATGATGCGTGTTACGTCATGTTCTGATGGTGGAGGAGGTTTTTTCCGAAAAAGGAGATGGTGTCGGGTATGCATTTGATACAGTTCCCCATAAACACTGTACAAACTAAGGTCTGTCGGCATGGATCAAAGGGTGAGTATATGAATTGAAAACTGGCTACAGGGATGAGTCCAGAGGGTGGTGATATATGGGGAGTACCCGGAATGGTCTGGTGTGGAAAGTTCCCCAAGGTTCTGTCCTGGGACCATTCCTATTTAATTTATTCATAAACAATCTGGAGGATGGGATAAAAAGCTCAATCTCAATATTTGCGGATGGTACCAAGCTAAGCAGGGCAATAATTTTTATCCACAGGATGTGCACACCTTGCAAGAAGATTTGAACAAATTAATTGGGTGGGCAACTACGTGGCAAATGAGGTTTAATGTAGAAAAATGTAAAATAGTGCATTTGGGTGCCAAACATATGAATGCAAACTACTCATTAGGGGGAGAGCCTCTGGGGGAATCTAGGAAGAAAAAAGACCTAGGGGTCCTAGTAGAGGACAGGCTCAGCAATGGCATGCAATGCCAAGCTGCTGCAAACAAAGTCAACAAAATATTGGCATTCATCAAGAAGGGGATAAACTCCAGAGGTAAAACAATAATTCTCCCACTCTACAAGCCTCTGGTGAGGCCGCACCTGGAATACGCCATCCAGTTCTGAGCTCCTGTCCTCAGGAAGGATGTCCTGGAACTGAAAAGGATTCAGAGAAGGGCAACAAAGCTAATTAAGGGACTGGAGGACCTTAGTTATGAGGAAAGATTACGAGAACTGAACTTATTCTCTATGGAGAAGAGATGCTTGAGAGGAGACAAAACTCCTCCGAACAAGGGAGCATAAAAAGACACGCAGCCATTCACTAAAATTAGTAAAAAAGTTGTTTAACCTCTTTTGCTTAGAGGGTTCTTTACGGTAAGAGCAGTGAGGATGTGGAATTCTCTTACACAAGCAGTGGTTTCAGCTGGGAGCATAGATCATTTAAAAAAACTATTAGATGGGCACCTAAGGGACCACAACATTGAAGGATATATAATGTAATATTGACATAAAAGCACACACATAGGTTGGAATTGATGGACTTTTTTAAACCTCACAAACTATGTAATTTGAAGCTAAACTCCAGCTCACACTGCAGTTACTCAATCAGTTAGATCAACAGCTTTTTTTCTGTTTGGGATAAAGCTGGTTATTGTAAGCACTGTCAGTGGTAAATGGTTTGTCTCAACACTCTAAACTGACACATTTGCAGGAGAGCTAGTTCTCAGATTTACTGGCCAGATAACAGGTGAAAATAAAAGAAAGAAAGGAAGCCTAAAAGAAAGAACTAATACAGCTGTCACATCTAAGAATTGGTAAGCTGCAACATGAATATTTTATTTTGGGTTTAGTGCTGCTTTAAGAGGTAGAATACTGTCTTAAAATCAGGCAACTTTGAAATACCGTAACTTAATATGCTAAATTGGGGCAAATGGAAGAACCTATACAAACACAGCTTTTTAGAAAATGTGCACACTATAATCTGCAATTTCAAATTACATGCATTAGGATTTATATTTTAAAACATGTACTGTACCTTGCCATGTACCATGTATATTGTCTATTGCCTCATATTTTTTCATGTAAATGGTTTAACCACTTGCTTACTAGGCACTTAAACCCCCCTCCTGCCCAGACCAATTTTAGGCTTTCAGCACTGTCGCATTTTGAATGAGAATTGCGCGGTCGTGCGGCGTTGTACCCAAACAAAATTTTTATCATTTTTTTCCCACGAATAGGGCTTTTGGTGGTATTTGATCACCTCTGCAGTTTTTAGTTTTTGCGCAAAAACAAACAACAAATAAACAAAGAGCGACAATTTTGAAAAAATAACAATATTTTTTACTTTTTGTTATAATAAATATCCAAAAAAAATCTAAAAAAAATATTCATTGGGTTTGGCCAAGATATATTCTTCTACATATTTTTGGTAAAAAAAAATCGCAATCTGCGTTTATTGATTGGTTTGCGCAAAAGTTATCGCGTCTACAAACTATGGGAATTGATTTATGGTGCTTTTATTACTATTTTTTTTTTACTAGTAATGGCGGCGATCTGCAATTTTTATCGGGACTTTGATATTGGGGCAGACATGTCGGACATTTTTGACACTTTTTTGGGACCAATGATATTTATACAGTGATCAGAAATTTAAATGTCCACTGATTACTGTATAAATGTCACTGGCAGGGAAGGGGTTAACCTGCAGGGGGCAGTGAAGGGGTTAACTGTTTTCCATGTATGTGTTCTAACTGTGTGGGGGCGGGGCTGACAGGCACATAACAGATCTAACTAATCCCAGTGACAGGGATCAGTAGATCTGCTATTATGTGAACAAATATATAGCGTTTGCATAAACATCAACAATATTGTAAAACAATGTTATGAACCACAATAGTGTGCACAGAAATAAAAGGTAAATATAGTGCTAATATAGTCCAGTATAAGTTAGAAAGTGCGCTTGTGCTTGGAAAGTGCTTGCAATCTTCCAAAGTGCCAAAGTGCTTCAAAACGTGTGGGGTATCACCCCATATGCGTCTCTACTCACCAAAAGACCATGACAGCCAGCTTTTCAGTCTGGGGGTCTGGTCAAGCTTAATGTAGTCAAGTGCTTCTCAAAGGCAAGCCTGGGGTGCGATTGTTCTAAATGCTCTGATTCCAAAAGACTCCAATTATGTGCAGAGATTTTTTGGAGTATAAAGAAAAAAGGGGACCACAATAGTGAAGTACTGTATGGTCATTAATTTATTGCGCAGAGATAAAGGTACTTACAAACTTGCAGATAAAAACTTGCTTGTAGTATGCATGAAACCACGAATGCCGATATTCCACGTGCGTTCCCTAGCAAAACCGGAAGTGACGCCCACAGGAACCAGATGCCGGAAATTACGTCAACGCGTTTCGCCTACCCATAGGCGTCATCAACGGACATCATTTCGGGGTTTCCGTCATCATTTAATACTCGCTGGGAGCGGCCTCCCTCCCGAAAGGAATATTATGATTGGCTGAAGAAACTTGTAATAGCCAAAAAAAAGGGGTTGGTCCAACGGTGTGTCCCCTATTGTTAAAAACCTGTTGCCGGGATGTCATCTCCGGTTGTACAAAGTATATTAACCATTAAATATGCTCACAACATTTCTTAAAGGTGGTTGCCATGCTATTAAAAACATTACAACTATGATAATGAAAAAATATAAAAATAAAATATAAAAAATGAAAATAAAAAAATATAATGAAGAAATTAAAAAGATTAAAAATGTGAAAAAAATGTATATAAGTTATATAAATTCTTTTACAAAAAATTGTTATTAACAAAGTGTCTAATATATATATATATATATATATAAAATGGAAAAAATATATATATAAAAAAATGAGAAAAAAGAAAAGATGAGAAAAAAGAAAAAAAGAAAAAAAATTAATTGATGAGTGGTGCTAAATGGATAAATTATTTGCTGAGGTAAATATACTGTATAATTGCAAATACCAGTTGGAAAGAAAACAATTTAAATCTAGTTCAATGTTCAACCCCAGGGGTGGCCAACATCCACAAACAATGGATCCAATAAGTTTTGTTCTGGGAGACGCCCTTCTGAGATTGCCCCCCTCCAATTGGGTTCAATTCAATCAATATATAGCGCTTTCATAAACATCAACAATATTGTAAAACAATGTTATAAACCACAATAGTGTGCACAGAAATAAAAGGTAAATATAGTGCTAATATAGTCCAGTATAAGTGAGAAAGTGCACTTGTGCTTGGAAAGTGCTTGCAATCTTCCAAAGTGCCAAAGTGCTCCAAAACGTGTGGGGTATCAGCCCATATGAGTCCCTACTCACCAAAAGACCATGACCGCCAGCTTTTCAGTCTGGGGGGTCTGGTCAAGCTTAATGTAGTCAAGTGCTTCTCAAAGGCAAGCCTAAAGACCTAAATGGTCTGATTACAAAAGACTCCAATGATGTGCAGAGATTTTTTGGGGTATAAAGAAAAAAGGGGACCACAATAGTGAAGTACTGTATGGTCATTCATTTATTGCGCAAAGATAAAGGTACTTACAAACTTGCAGATAAAAACTCGCTTGTAGTATGCATGAAATCATGATCGCCGCTATTCCGTATGCGTTCCAAAGCAAAACCAGAAGTGACGTCCACGGAAACCAGATGCCGGAAATTACGTCAACGCACTTCGCCTACCCATAGGCATCATCAACAGACATGATTTCCGGGTTTCCATCCTCATTAAATACTCAGGGGGAACAGCCTCCCTCCCGAAAGGAATATTATGATTGGCTGAAGAAACTTGTAATAGCCAAAAAAAAGGGGTTGGTCCAACGGTGTGTCCTCTATTGTTAAAAACCTGTTGCCGGGATGTCATCTCCGGTTGTACAAAGTATATTAACCATTAAATATGCTCACAACATTTCTTAAATGTGGTTGCCATGCTATTAAAAACATTACAACTATGATAACAAAAAAATATAAAAATAAAATTGAAAAAATGAAAATAAAAAAATATATATAATGAAGAAATTAAAAAAATTAAAAATGTGAAAAAAATGTATATACATGATATAAATTATTTTACAAAAAACTGTTATTAATCAAGGGTCTAAGAATATACAGTATATATATATATAAAAAACATATATATTCTTGGATATTATATGTCAATAACAAAAAATGTTTTTTTATTTTATTGTTAAAAAACTTTTTGGAAAAAATATATATACAAAAAATGAGAAAAAAGAAAAGATGAGAAAAAATAAAAAAAAAAATGAATTAATGAGTGGTGCTAAATGGATAAATTATTTGCTGAGGTAAATATATAATTGCAACTACCAGTTGGAAAGAAAACAATTTAAATCTAGTTCAATGAAAAAAAAAAAAAAAATGAATTAATGAGTGGTGCTAAATGGATAAATTATTTGCTGAGGTAAATATATAATTGCAACTACCAGTTGGAAAGAAAACAATTTAAATCTAGTTCAATGTTCAACCCCAGGGGGGCCAACATCCCCAAACGATGGATCCAATAAGTTTCATTCTGGGAGACCACCCTCTTGAGATTGCCCCCCCCCCTCCAATTGGGTTCAATTCGATCAATACCACAGAATCTGAGTAGACTGGGGTCTCTTCTGTGATAAATTCGAAAATGGTTGGGTAGGCTATGATGTTTGAACCCCTTCTTTATTTTGTTGATGTGTTCACCTAATATAGTTTTTAACTTCCTTGTGGTTCTACCCACATACTGGAGCCTGCAAGGGCAAGATAACAGATATGTAACATGTGTAGAATCACACAAAATGAATTTTTTTATATCATATGTTACTCCTTTTTAATGGGATTCATACTGGAGGGTTTTCCTTTTTCCTATATTTTGAGGTATTACGCATTCTGCATCTCCCGCAACTAAAGAAACCTACCTGGTCAAGGAGCGTCATTGTCCTCCTGGGTGGATCAACGGCATTCCTTGCCAGCCTAAAGCACAAGGTGGGAGGTTTGGTATACACAAATTGAGGCTTTCTAGGTAATATCTTGGATAATTCTTGGTCTCGCAGTAATAAAGGCCAGTGTTTCGTAATAATGTGTTCTAATTGTTTATACTGCCGGCTGAACCTAGTGATAAATACTATATCAAAATTTCCAGTCCGCTGCTTGTTAGATGATCTGAAAAGGTCATCTCTAGTAATTTGGCCTACACTCTGTTTAGTGTTTAACAGGTCTAGAAAGCCTCAATTTGTGTACAACAAACCTCCCACCTTGCACCTTAGGCTGGCAAGGAACATCGTTGACCCACCAAGGAGGACAATGACGTTCCTTGACCAGGTGGGTTTCTTTAGTTGCAGGAGATGCAGAAAGTGTAATACCTCAAAATATAGGAAAAGGAAACCCCTCCAGTTTGAATCCCACTCAAAAGGAGTAACATATGTTATAAAAAAAATCATTTTGTGTGATTATACATGTTACATATCTGTTATCTTGCGTGCTCCAGTATGTGGGTAGAACCACAAGGAAGTTAAAAACTAGATTAGATGAACACATCAACAAAATAAAGAAGGGGTTCAAAACATCATAGCCTATCCAACCATTTTCGAATTTATCACAGAAGACACCCCAGTCTACTCAGATTCTGTGGTATTGATCGAATTGAACCCAATTGGAGGGGGGGGGGGCAATCTCAAGAGGGTGGTCTCCCAGAATGAAACTTATTGGATCCATCGTTTGGGGATGTTGGCCCCCCTGGGGTTGAACATTGAACTAGATTTAAATTGTTTTCTTTCCAACTGGTAGTTGCAATTATATATTTACCTCAGCAAATAATTTATCCATTTAGCACCACTCATTAATTCATTTTTTTTTTTTTTTTCTCATCTTTTCTTTTTTCTCATTTTTCTGCAGCTCTGACAGGCGATCGTGGGTCACGAGCGGACATCGAGTCTGCCCGACCCGCGGGCACACACAAAAAATGTTTCTCTTGCTGTGTTATAAAACATATAAAAATGCTAAGTCAGTACCTAATCCCCAAAATATCCCCTTTTTGCAAAGTAACTACCCCAAGGAGTAATTTTTTTGCCACAATTTTTTGAATGTGAAGAAGCATGCTGATGTTAAGGGGCCAAAACATGGAAGTTGCTAATGGTGTACTAGATACATTAATGTATAGGTTATACTTAGAGGGAGGAGGAGGTGAAGGGGTTGTAGGATGGAAATTAATGAGTTAATATGCAGATGTGTAGAATAGGGGAAGTGAGGGGTTAATATACAGGTCACATACAGAAACAGTCTGGATATTAGATGAGTAGAGGTGTGTGTGTGTGTGTGTGTGTGGGGGGGTTAAAAACTCACAGTCAGTGAATATGAATGACTGTATCCACAGCTTTTGCTGTATTCATATCCTATTCTCAAATTACTGTGATTTCCCTTCTTCTACAGTTGTAAGAGGAAGGGGGGAAATAAAACAGGTACATTTTAAGACCATGTGCTGTTTTAGAAGCAAAGCATCCCCTATTGATATGCAAACGAACCCCTGGTCTAGTTCTTCAGCTCGGCAGAAGGTATCAAGCTACAGGATATGATGTACAGGAAGTTAGGGGAGGGTGGGACTTTTAACAGGCCATGTGGTCAGCCAAAGGACAAAGTTGTTCTGGAGACAAAGAAGAAGCAACAGATGTTTTGTGCTGGACTATAAGAAGCAATCAGCCATGAGAAGATTCCATCAATGAAAGGCCCAAGTTAAGTAACTGTTTATTAAACATATTGCATACATATTGTAGATGCTTATTTGCAAGAAAGGATAAGGCATATTTTGTAATACTGTGCATGCTATGAGTTGTGTTCCCGGCAGTTGTATGTGCAGCGTTTCTGTTTAGTAAAAGTATTAATAAACTACAGAGGTCTAAGCTTCCTTTGCTTTTACTGCAAGAACCTTTAATAGACACCAAGCAAAACAATTGGGGGCTCATAGCCGGATTTGCACTAAAGCTTAAAGTACAACTAAAGGCAACATACATATTTTAGTAAATCCTCATATAAATGCCTGAAAGTTGCACATTGTAATAAACTGAAATGGTTATTTTCCTACCATATAGCTGCAATTGTGGTCTATAATACCCCTATTTATTCCTGCTTTGCTTTATAGTGTGGTGATGATGGGGGGAGTTGAGCAGAGCCCAGATGTTATTTCCTTTCAGTGAATTAGCTTGTCTATCTCCCAGTTCTCCTGCCGTCTATCATGCTCAGTCTATTTTACATAACACACACCTATCTGCCAATTAATAGCTGGGTGTATGCTATGTAAAACAGCACAAGTCATTACAGGTTAGTTTCCACACAGATCAGTCTATTAATCTGTGTGCTTCTCTCTGCCTGTTCTCCTCTGGTAATTTGTAAACGGATAGAATAAAATCCAACCTAGGAGCTGGCTGTATAGATAGAGCAGTGGGCGGGAAAAGGTGGGGCATAGGTGGTAGTGGGTGGGGCTTTACTGGCCGATCATGGGTGGAGCCTAATCAGAACTTCTGTGTATATTAAAAAGCTTGAGATTTCCACAAACTGTAGGAGCACCTCCCCCAGTGATATCAGGACATTTCTGCAGAGAGATAGACGCAAAACCTGAGACAATTCGAAAACCAGGAAGTAAAATTGTGCCCTCATTAACCACTTCAATACTATGCACTTAGAACGCTTTCCTACCAGACCAATTTTCAGCTTTCAGTGCTGTTGCATTTTGAATGAGAATTGCGCAGTCGTGCGACGCTGTACCCAAACAAAGTTTTTATCATTTTGTTCCCACAAATAGAGCTTTCTTTTGGTGGTATTTGATCACCTCTGCGGTTTTTATTTTTTGCGCTATTAACAAAAAAAGATCGAAAATTTTGAAAAAAAAAAATTCTCTATTTCTGTCACAAAACTTTGTAAATAAGTATATTTTCTCCATCACTGATGGGCACTGCTGAGGCTACACTGATGGGCACTGATCTGACAGTACTTATTGGCACTGATGAGGTGGCACTGATGAGGTGGCACTGAAGATGAGGCGCTTATATGCAGCAATGATGAGCACTGTTAGATGGCACTGATAAGCAGCACTGACGGGCACTGATATGAAACACTGATGGACACTGATATGCAGCACTGACGGACACTGATAAGTGGCACTGATGGGCACTCATAGACAGCACTGGTTGGCACTCATATGCGGCACTGGGCACTGATAGAATAAGTTCCCCTGTGTCTGTATTATATAAAAAAAATGCTTGTCTGTATAGATAACACATCGGTCTTCCCACACACAGCTCTCTCTCTCCTCTTCTCTCCAGCTGACATCAGCAGCAGTGCTCGGCCCGCTCCCCCCCTCAGGAACTTTGGGCTGAGCAGAGGAGAGGAGAAAAATGACAGCTGATCGTAGGAAGAAGCTGTGTTACCAGTACAGTTAAGTTTATTTAGAACACAGACACAGGGGAACAGACACACAGGGCATTTTATGCAAGTGGCTTAACAACCACTTTAATATACTACAGAGTTTAAATAGCTTCTTTGGCTTATACCACAAAGAACTTTTGAAGAGATGCAAGCAAAACAATATCAGAGTGTGGTGCAATTATTGAAACCACTCCTATTGAAATAGTTTATCTGAAATATTAGGCCCCTGTTTGTCCATATTTTGTATATATGTGTATACATGTTTTCATGACATGTTTTTATGTGCAATTTTTATATTTACGTGTTTACAAATAAAATATGAATTTTATTAAAATAATGTTGTCCACTTTGCCTCTAAAGTCCGACCCCTGGGTTTTTTCCTTCCTCCTAATTTCAATATCAGAGTGTGGTTCTAAATGGGGCTCATTTGGAATAGAGACCAGTCACTAGTGGTGTAACACAAAGCTCTATACTACGTCCTGTTCTATTTAATCTGTTTGAAATTGATATATTTGAATATTTGGTGGGTATGGTATGTATTTTAAGTAATGATAGGGTTGATATTCTTGGAGGTATCTATAGCATGGAACATGATTTGGCATTGCTGGGCAATTGTTAAAGCAATGGTATCTGCACTTCAATGCTTCTAAATGCCAAACAATCATCTGATCTGAGTAGTATACTGGGGATAAATAGAAACACAGAAGAGTGATGGCAGAAAAAGAACCAAGTGGTCCATTGAGTCTGTCTCATCTTTTTTGTGCTGGTGATAGCTACAGAGGAAAAGATTTGGGGATTATCTTTCAAATGATTGCAAACAGTGTGGCCTGACAGAGGAGAAAACAAACTTCATAACTAACCTGAGAAAGAATATTTTGCCAAAGGAGGAGTTGGTGCTCAGAACTGACTTTCAGGAGAGGCAGTGTGCAAGTTTAGGACAAACATACTATACAAAAAGTTTGAAAAAAGGAAAAAAAAAGAAAAAAAAAACAATACTTGGGGATATATTTATAAAACATTTGCTGAGCAAATGTCTCATCATTAGCATGGCTGTGGAGAGGTGCATTGTGGTGCAGTGGCAGTAAACACACAGAGTCTGGTTGCAGAGAACAGAACTTGAACTAATGTAGCTGCAATTCACAACAAACCCAGCAGGAAGGCACCCTACCTGGAACAAATAATGACATGTAACAGCAATGTGTAGCAGAGCAGGTCTCAGCTGTGCTGACAGCATCTGTCTTGAGGTCTGAACCCAAATGAGGAGGCCTCCAGGAAGGATGGCATATCCCTATCCTTCCCCTACTTATCTGGAACCTCTCCCTGTTGCTAATTACTGTCCCTGTCAGACAGGTGACCGTCCTTACACTACACATACACAAAATGTGTACTAGGCCTATAAGCCAGGGCCTTAAATAGGCTCTGCCTAAACCAAGATGGCTGTTAGAGTCACATGGGGTGGCATCATTCAATCGCATAGCTTTTCCGGTGAATCTGGAAACCATAGAGGAACCATGTTTTTCTTTAGTTCCTCTCCCCCTACAATACTGCTGCAGTGAGCGCCACCTGCAGTGGATAAAGTAGACTGCACCTGTCTATACAGCTAAATCCCTGAAATGTGTCTTATTCTATAAAATAGATTTTTAAACATGTATTATGTCAGATTCATCTAGTGGCCATAACGCAATATTCTCCTAAATGCGGTATTTCAGGAAAATACTGAATCATGCCACAGGATTGAGCTGACGATCATAGGAAATAAATAGAAAATTATATTTTACACATAATACACATATTACAGGGATTAATCGTAACGCCTGTATAAATGCTAAGTCATTTTCACAGTGAATTATAAATAGAACCCCTTGGTCTTTTTCTACCTTCACTCTTCAATGTTCCTATTTAAACCCATATAGCCTAGGCCCTAGTACATATACATACTCAAAGTGCTATGTTTATTTTCTTCTAGATTATCTGTAGTCCATCTGTAGCCTATTTGTTAAATATGAATTTTCTTCATACCATCTGATAATTCAGACAGGACACATGGTATGAGTACCTTTTAGGCTCCATAATGTAAAAGGCTCAGAGCAGAAGTAAGTGCAAGAGCAAAGTTGCAGTGGTGAGTCTACAGAAAGAGCGCTGCAAGTCCACAGCATTAAATTCAGCCACAGTGACCCCTGTGGTGGGATGACTATTACACAACATAACTGAACCAAAACTTGAAGCAGACTTGCAGAATGTTTGCAAAGAAAGTCGATCTGGAGCCATGCAATGCAGACTTGCTACAATTGTGCAACAAAATTGTGAAGTCTGGCAAGTTTAGCAATAGCTTAGCAAGTCATTTTCAAACTTGCAGCACAATTGCTTGCCATCTAAGAAAGCAGGAGGTGCATTGATGAAATTATTGTACATTCTGCAGGGATCAGCGAATAGAGCTTTGACAGCTGTTTGGAGGGAAGGGACACAACCCTTCCTCACAGCACACAGGAACCATGCAGAGTTGAGGATATGAATCACAGGCTGTGTGTTGGAGCTCTCCTCCTGTCACCTTTTTATCTCTTGTCGGGAAAACAGAAGTGACTCATGCTGATAGCAGAAGAATGAGGCAACAGAGAGAAATCACACTATACACAGTATAGAAACATGTGCTTTGCTCATATTTAATGTCAGAGGTTTACACCCACTTTAACCCCTGCAGTGTGGGCGCAGTTCCACTGCAAGGCATAATTTTCAAATTTCCCAGAGTTGGGTTTAAACCTTACATTTTAATGCATACACATAAGTTTGAAGAATTGGGCTCCCAGAAACAATTCACTGAAAAACATGATATGTTCTTATTATGTTCTTAGATATGGTACTTGAATTTGAACAATGTGGTTGGTCACAGCAAGTATTTATCATTTTATGCGGTTCATGGCACACTGTGATGTCAGTTCAGTTTTCAGCTCTGGATAGAGAAGGGAAGATTTAGGCCCTTTGTCAAGTTTTTTTAATTTGCTGTAGTCCTTGTTGGGTAGATTTACTCTCTATATTTGTACAGGTGAGTACTGTCGCCAAGACAGAAAGTAAGGGAAAACACTCAATTTTAGAGTTGTCCCCAGAATAAGAGATACGGGGTTGATTTACTAAAACAGGAGAGTGCAAAATCTGGTGCAGCTCTGCACAGAAACCAATCAGCTTCAGCCCAGGTTCACACTGAGGGTGGGTTTGAAATCGTGCAAGTTCAGCTGAACTTGCACGATTTCAAACCGGCATTTCAGTCCAACTTCAGGGGCAATTTGAGAGACATCTGTGCGGGGTAATGCACAGATGTTTATTGAAATCGCTCCCGAAAGTCACCAAAAGTAGTGCAGGAACTACTTTTGGGAATCAGTGCGACATCACACCGTTTCGGACGGTGCTGTTGCCAGCAATAGGCTCTGATTTGGCATGTGATTTGACATGTCAAATTGGCCCGATGTGAACGGGGGTTTTATTGTCGAGGTTTAATTGAGCAAGCTGAAGTTAGACGCTAATTTGCTACCATGTACAGCTGCATTAGATTCTAAGTGCACCCGGTAACCCCACCCAGGAGAAGTCTTTTAATGGAGATAACTGTTTAAACCCCATCATTTAAGGAGATTTCCATTAACTTCCTGTTGTAATCCCTAGGACAGGAAGTGAAGGAAATCTCCCCAATGCTAAAGAGATTGCAAAAAATTACGTGACAGGGGTTATAAACCTTTCTTACTCTATCCAAAACGTATTTTAGCTATACATACCCTTTAATGCAAAAGACAGACACCTTCTCCTGTACTGCAAAAATAGCAATAAAACTGAAATTAAAAAAAATCCACGTTAATATAGTGACAGGAATCAAGGCTGGCGACCTACGGAAACTTTATCTTGACACTGTATGAAAGCATTACCGAGTTGGCTAAGTGACAGTGTCCATTCTCTGCTGGGAAGCATGTGTAATAAAGACATTACTAACAGATACAAATACCAGCGATTTTAGATGCTCGCTACAATTAAAGTCAAAGTAGGCAGCTCTGTGTAATTAATTGCCAGGAGGTTAAGAAAGATGTTGACTAGAAGTCTTCACAGCTAAACTGGTAATACAGAACGTATGGAAAGAGGTCCAAGCTGCTCCGTCCAAATTGGAATGTAAAAGAAATGTGTTGGAAGGTGATGACAGAAATGAAGTAAAACAGTTGTTTCCTGATCCGAGTGCCAGATGTGTCACATACTGTGATAAATAAGATCTGTGTCTTGCACTCCACATATTGGGGAATATTGCAAGCGTTTATTATAATGAGGTACTAGAATTGCTTTGTTTCTGCTGGCACCAAGCAGGGAGCTGTTATTGCACAATGCCTGGAGCTGCTAATTCTTTTGTTTAGGTTCAGGCCAAGATGGTCTATTAAAAGCTTAAGTTCTGTTTTATTGTTCAGGTATTTATTAACTGATTATGAAAAGACATTAAAATACTCATAATTAAGCTACCAATTGTTCTTAACGTTAAATATTTTTTTTTCTCAAATCCCCTTTCAAGCAATCACATCAGGCATGTTGTATGTCACTGTATTTATTTTCACATTTTCCTCCAGCAGCTGGCCTCTAAACTAAGTAACCACAGTCCTCAAACCATAAAAATATAGCTATAACTACGGAAGTTAAGGATTTTACAGAAAAAAAAATGCGCTCTTATGCTTGTCACACACGTTTTCTCTCAGCTGCTGTGCAGTTTCAGTCTGCCCATGCTACACAGTGCTGCGTTATTTAAAATAAAAAATAGCAGCTTAATTCTTATTTTATTACTCAGCCACAACTGTCTTGAACGGTTATAGAACATTCGGCCATTAATATCACACATTCCCAGGCAGGCATAATATGGCTTAGATTTACTAAGGGGTGGCTAAGGCTTAGTTGCAGGCACACACTTAAATGTAGCCAGGAAGGAGATCCGCTTATTTGCAAAACCGTTTAGGTGTCTCTGCTTGCACAGGTATAGGGGCAATCCTTTGGGAAGGCAAAAAGATACACATATGTATAGGCTTACATAGATTTAAGAAGTCTTAATTAGAGGAGTTAAACACATACAGGCTTATTTAATAAAACAGGAAAAGGTTCAGTCGTTGTAACTACAGTAGCCTATAGCAATCAATCACATTTAAGTTTACAGTATTCAGTGAATAGTTACTGCATTTTGCACATGTTCTTGAATTATGCACATCAATGTCTATATCAAGCGTGCCTGACCTACCTGGTATTAAACGAAACCTGGAATGAAACATCATCTCTCTTGCTGGTATCAGTGTCCTTGGTACTGTTTCCGGGGCTTCAGTGCATTCTCTCTAAGAGAGTCACCAGGCTTTGCAAGAATCCAGCCTTCATTGTGGCTTTCTACAGCAAAGTCCTCTCCTGTTTCCAGTGGCGGCCAGTCCATTAGGGGCCCATGGGCACTGCTCCCCCCATCCATGCATCCGACCCCCTGATCTACATGCAGGGTGCCGGATGCATGGATTCCAATGGGGGGGTGTTTTTTTTTTAAGCACGTGATTAGAGCCAGAGGCTGTAATAAGCTTCAAAAAAGGGTGGGCTCGGGCGCAGAACACTCACTCCCCAGCAACATAATTGTGACCTCTCACCAGGGCCGATCC
>BLSH010036640.1:1704515-1716864 GCA_018402905.1 Glandirana rugosa
TATCCGGTCCTAAGTATCGTGGTAGTACTTGACATCGTTCACAGGGACACTCAACCATTGGCCGGCCTCTGTCCCCTTAGAACTTTATTCCGAACCAAGGCACCGTCGATCTCAGGGTCCTACTACTGCAGTGACCTGTCGCTGCGCAATAGGCTCGACCGCACGACGCTAACCACACCGTCGGCGCGAGGAAATAGTTCGATATCCAGTCCTGGTTTCCCCAGGATGACTCACAATATAGTCCGTTCTACACACGATCACACGCCATTGAATTATGTGGTGTTACCTTTTTTTTTTTCCCCCTGTAGTGTGTTAATTAATTAATAATAATAATTTTTTTTTTTTCCATTGTGGTGTATTAAGTTACCGCACACTAGCACACATCTTGCCTGATATAACACTCAGTAGGACCCCTTTGGTCCTGACCTATAGCTTGATAAAGGAGCGCGGCTGCCACACCAATCGCAGCACGCCAGCTCGGATAACGCGTCGCTGTCCAGTGACGTCATCATCCTGGGACTCTAGCTGCCACGGAACCAAGCCTTATTTCAAGATTCCCCTGTCTCCGGCCGGTTACCAACTCACAGGGACACTTGCTACAGTTCATGATGGTGCTATGAATCCTGGCCTATGGACGTCTCACTGATGTTACCCCTTTGAGGACCTGCTCATGTGCTTTTATTTTCTGTCTCATGTGAGTTGCCAATTGTTGGTTTTAATAAACTGTTTTTAAAGTCTGCACTTAGAGGCACCTCTTTTCTTCTTTTCCAGTGTTATAAGGACTTTGCTTCTGGTTCTAAGAAGACTGACCTTTGTGCCGGGACTTTTTACTAATGCTGGTTCTTATACCAGCCACATATGGACTATTTTAAAGACTTGATGGGATTTATATGTTTTTTCAGGGTGTTGCGCCATATACTTGTTTGCATTGCCCCTTTTGATGACTAACGAGTTAATAGCATCAAGAACAAATGAAATGTCCCTACTCTCATGCATTCATGGCTACATGATGTTCTGGACCCTTCTCCTTTCTTTCATACCCAGGTGACAAGGTCCTTCTTCAGGTGTTCACGTCACTGTCCGCATGATGTGGACACTTTGTATTAGTTGTCCAGTGTCACTTTCCTATAGGGATCCAGAAAAGAGTCTGCAAGTGATGAAGTGGGTGCAAGGGGACTGTCAGGGACTGGGCACATCTGCAGCTCTGTATTGCACAGAGAAATAGCTCTGGCAAGGGACACTAAGGCCCCTTTCACACTGTCGCAGCTTGAAAGTCGTGCGATTTTGACGTGATTTTGCAGGCACGATTTTGCCGCGATTTTGACATGATTTCAGGGAATGCCTGTTCAAACTTGAGGTCTATGGGCCTCAACTCGCATGAAAGTAGAACCAAAGTAGTGCAAGCACGACTTGAAGTCGTACATATATGAATGGTTGTCATTGGAAATCTAAAGTCTCAGGACAAGTCGTACAAGTGTGAAAGGGGCCTTAAACACTCCCACAGGTACTTGAAATGTATTGAATGGGTTAGAAGGGTATTCTACCCAGATATTGACTGCCACCGTGAAAAGACGGCGCGCGGTCGGGAAGCAGTTAGTATGTTCAGTCCGTTACTCTGTCTCTCAACCCCAATAACCATCTCAGTCCCCTCTGGCACACCTGGCTATAGTGTGAATGCAAAGATTAATGAGAAACACACACATTATTATAAAACACAGAAATTGTCTTTACTGTAATATTTCTGTGGATTAACCATTGGCAATAAGTTTAAGGAATAAAATAGAAGAACATTAACTGAAGTTATAAGCAATATAGCCCAGTAGTACATTTAGGCTACTTTCAGGGGATTCAGAACCTTAGAATAACCCCAAGAGCAGAGCAAACACTTCAATAACAATAAAGTCACAAAATTGGCAATCTGTACCAGATTGGTTATCTTTACTCAAGTTTGGCTCTATGAGTCCAGGAAGGAGGAGAATAGAAGACTGACCCTCTCTATGTCAGATCCCTCTCTTCTGTCTCCTGGCACCACAGGCTCAATAACAAACACTGTATTCAAATCAACAGTCAAATATCTTAACTTCTCAGATAGGCTGTCTCACACACCCACTGCATATACTGAGCCCTGAACATGTGTGTGAGGCCGTATGGTAATGGTAACTTCAGTCTCTTTGAAGTCAAATACGTTTTGGCATCTTCAGCTAGCCACTCTTATTGGTGCACTTAAATTCTTTGGTAGCAGGCCCAAGTAACATAACTGGCCCAGATCATTAATGCAGGATGCAAGATTTTCCTCAGCAGGATGAAAGAGCAATGGCATCTGTATACAGTATCTTTCTAACAAAATGGCCTTGTATCCTGAGATATTACAAGTGTCAGAAAGATGACTACTAGCAATGATTTCTGCATACAGGATTCAATATAACTCCATCTGTGCAGTGTGCTTGTTTCCTGCTAATGGGCACAGATAACTTTTAGAAGCAAACCTTGGTAGTGATTAGGGCTGGGCCGAACACCCTCACGGTTCGGTTCGCACCAGAACTTGCGAACAGGCAAAAATTTGTGCGAACACGCAAACGCGGTTAAAATCAATGGGACTCGAACATGAAAAATAAAAAGTGCTCATTATAAAGCCTAAAAAAAGCCCTCATTTTTGCCCTAAAAAGTTTATGGGGACCTGGGTCCTGCCCTAGGGGACAGGTATCAATGCAAAAAAGTTTTTAATATATATGTAAAACCAGCGCAACGGGAAAAAATTGTGAATGTGAAAAATGTGAGTCAATATGTAAACGGATAAGTAAGTGAAACAAGAGGGAGGCTGCAAGTATAATAGTGGATAAACCAAAAATTAAGTATGAAATCAAGGAAAAACCGCGCTCCCCTCTTATGAATATTAATCACAAATAAATTCTCAGTGACCGAAAAAACTGTATACCATAGAGAAAATCACAGCTTGAATACTTAAAGTGCAAATGCAAAAACAACTATTAGTGCGATCTGCATTGTGGCTAGGTTTGCACCATGCTCCACGCAGGTTGCACGAAGCACGTGCAAAAAACAGTGAAATAACAAACTACAATAATGTGCAAAACGTGCAATGATAAAAAATAGTGCAAATGCTGGAATCAAAATTAGTTATTTAAAGTGCGAAGAAAAGTCTCAGTATGGCAATGACGATGAATCCAAAAAAACAGTCCCAAAGTGACACTTCACCAGACAATTTGGCAAGTGATAGATCCACCTTTCAAAAGTCAATATAATAATGGGCCGATACCAGCTGCTGTAGCACTTGGATGAATAGAACGCCCCTCAACCTGGCACACTGGTCACACAGCCTACTTACCAGAGGTAGTGGATTCCCATGACAGAAATCATAAACGCCTAGTAGGTCGGTGGTTCTTCCTCCTCAGCTGACCAGGGATGATACTGCTGGCATAAACGTCCTTGTGCTTAGTAGGGGAGAGAACAAACAGAACCAAACGGGTTCATCCCCACAACTCTTGCCGGTGGTTGTGGGGGTCTGCGGGCAGGGGGCTTATCGTAATCTGGAAGCCCCCTTTAATAAGGGGCCCCCAGATCCCAACCCCCCCATGTGAATAGGTATGGGGTACAATGTACCCCTACCCATTCACCAAAAAAGGAGTAAAGTGGTACAAAAAGTAGAAGCAGAAGACCAGAAGAAGGACCGGGGCAGGAGAAGATGGAAGAAGAAAGAAGAAGAGCTATTTTACACAGTAAAGGACTTGTCAAAAACTGCCTCTTATTTTTTGTACCACTTTACTCCTTTTTTGGTAAATGGGTAGGGGCTCAATGTACCTCATACCTATTCACATGGGGGTGGTCGGGATCTGTGCTTCCAGATCCCGATAAGCCCCCTGCCCGCAGACCCCCACAACCACCGGCAAGGGTTGTGGGGATGAGGCCCTTCTCCCCATCAACATGGGGCCAAGGTGCTTTGGAGGTGACCTCAAAGAATCCTCCCCATGTTGAAGGCATGTGGCCTGGTATGGTTGGGGGGGGGCGCTTGCCCGTTCCCACCCCCTCCTGCCATGCCAGGGCTGCATGCTCAGATAAGGGTCTGGTTTGGATTTTGGAGGGACCCCTACGCCATTTTTTTAAAAAAATGGAGCGGGGTTCCCCTTAAAATGCATACCAGACCTGAGGGCCTGGTTTGGATTTTGGGGGGACCCCCACGTCATTTAAAAAAAAAAAAATTGGCACGGGGTTCCCCTTAAAATCCATACCAGGCCTGAAGGGCCTGGTTTGGATTTTGGGATAACCCCCATGTCATTTATTTTTCAATTTTTGGCCTGGGGTTCCCCTTAAAATTCATACCAGACCCCAAGGGCCTGGGTTGTATTTTGGGGGGACCCCCACGTCATATAGATATATACACTAGGAATGTATATATATATATATATATATATATATATATATATATATATGCTTGCACTGCCTACACTAACTGACTGTATAAAGATCACCCTATCTATTTATATATCTAGTATATATTTCACTCTGCACTAAAACTGCCTGCACTAACTGACTATATACAGATTTCCCTATCTATCTATCTAGTATATATTTCACTCTACACTAACTGGCTGTATACAGATCACCCTATCTATCTATCTATCTATCTATCTATCTATCTATCTATCTATCTATCTATCTATCTATCTATCTAGTATATATTTCACCCTACACTAACTGACTGTATACAGATCACCCTTTCTAACTAGTATATATTTCACTCTACACTGACTGTATACAGATCGCCCTATCTATCTATCTATCTAGTATATATTTCACTCTACACTGACTGTATATAGATCGCCCTATCTATCTATCTATCTATCTATCTATCTATCTATCTATCTATCTATCTATCTATCTATCTATCTATCTATCTATCTATCTATCTATCTAGTATATATTTCACTCTACACTAAACTGTCTGTACTAAATGACTGTATATAAACCGCTCTATCTATCTATCTATCTATCTATCTATCTATCTATCTATCTATCTATCTATCTATCTAATATTTTTTTCACAATAATCACTAGCTAAACTGAACTGCCTGCATGTCACTAGCTAAGCTCGCTACCTCTCCAAGGTATTCACACACTACATAGAGCCGCTGTCCAAGCAGCTTTATATAGTGTGGGGCGTAGATTGAGGCTGCTGAGCACACTGCTTTTAGCTAATGATATCTCTCCCAACAGAGTGCTCTGTGATTGGCCAAAGCATGCAGGTCATGTGCATGCCTTGGCCAATCAGCGGGCGGCATTTCCCCCGCCATTGGAATGCATTATGGGGCATTCAAAGTTCCCGCAAATGCCCCATAATGTTCTAATTTCGACGAACGGGTGAACGCCCGATGTTTGGGTCGAAATTATGTTTGACTAGAACAGTGGGCCCATCCCTAGTAGTGATTACTGACTCCAGGATATATTATCTGTTAAAGAAAGACCCGTGCACACGCTTTTCTAATCCACTATGTAAATGAGTCTGTACTGACAAAGGAAGAATATAAACAACGCAAAGTACACTCAAAGGTAGGTTTCGGTCTGCTCACCACCCTCGATCAGCCGATCACAGAGACGGTCCGGATGCTCAGGCTGTGCTGATGACGCTGGAACTGATGATATCTGCTTGCTCTTTGCTTTAGGGACAATGGCTTCTACTGCAGTCCATGCAGCTCTCTATCTCTCTCTGAATCGATAGATGTGGCTGCTGCTGTGTCTGCTGCTGTTCTGGAATGGACCTAGATATCTGTAAGCGGGCTCTGCAGATCACCCACTGGAACACTGGAGCACCGCAGCTGGCTGGGACACTGTAGAAATTCAGCTGGCCGGATCGCTGGAAGTCAGCCTCAGGCTGCAGCCCCACTGTGAAGGACACAGGGTCCTTACTGATCGACCACGTTGTCTCAAGAGAGTGAAACAAACTCCTCCCTTCACTTAAATAGGTCTCCCACAAGGCATCATTCCTCCAGGGAGCTTTTCCTGCAGCACAGCACGCTGGGAAATGGAGTCTCTCCACTGCAGAGTTTAATAGCAGGTTTCCTCTGTGGCACTACAAATCACACAAAGCAGCACTTCTCACACGACCACTCTGTTCTGGTGAATGCTGCTTATTAAAGTCACCCTCATTGGCTTGTGCAACAGCTCATTCTATTGGCTTTGTTTCTTATGCTCAAGAAACATAGGAGACTGGCAGTGTGTAACTTGATACCTATGTGTCTTCTGCTCTGCACATACAAACACAGAGGGAGAAAGCGTATGCAAGCAAATACATGCAGTTTAGACACCTGCTATATGCAGAAAGACACCTACAGTATATGAATAACAAGGAGAGGGAAAGGAGTACTGCTATAGCACTTTAGGTGCTCTGAGTTAATGCAAGTGGCATTCTTTTCAACTTTAATCAGCATCTTAGATTTAAAGTGTTGCTGAACCCACAACAGTACAATCAGTGTGTATATGCAGTAAAGCATGCTTGCTATTTTCACTGTGGAACCTAAGGGTATCTTCTCCATTGTGTAAAAAGGCTGATTGATCATGTCTCCTCTGATCCTCTGCTTCCACTGTCCCCAATATATTTCCTAATAATACAGAGTCAGGGTCAGGCTGCACATGTTCAGTTTGGTGTATATTGCTATAGAGTTTGTATTTTTTTCTTGGGAGCGTGCATGTGATCAGCAGAGGGCCAATCAACACTGTCTAGATAGAGGGTCAGGGGTCCTCCATCCTGATAGGACAATAAGTGCCAAATGAAAACTCACCCTACAAGCTTTAACCAGATACTCATAGAAGTCACAAGACTGCTATATACTGCTGATGAGAAAAGGAATTTAACAGTTAACATTTACCAAAATGATTGAATTTCCATGTTCTGTGTACTGTGGTAGACCAGATATAGTGAATGCAGAGTCCTGGATTTAGCAACATTTTAAGGCTGCCATACATGACTTGAATTTCTCAACTTCTGATTACTGTATTGTGGGAAGAAGGGAGAAGGACATATGCTTCCCCATACCTGCAAGTGATGACTATTTCCAAGGGCTCAGGCAGGCAAAGTATCAGGAGTGGAAGATCGAGGGTGGGAGGTCTCTTATTAGGGTCTCCTGTCATTTTGCCTCAAATGGACAATGTGACAGATTAGCTTTAAATTTCTATCAAATTGCAAGTCTCTCTGTCCTATTACATTTGTATGTCTTCAATGAATGTGTGAATTATCTGTTGTTCTTTTAGATTTCTGCACTCTTCAGTCCAACTCCAATGAATCAAAAGGTGCAATTTACTAGCTATGTCTGTTTAGTTAAGTTAAACTGCAAGAATCATGTCTCTACAGTGGCAGATAAACCATTTTTTGCAGGATCTGTGTCATTTCCAGGGGTATAAATGTGGGATCTAAGCCCTAAATCCTGAAATTCAAGTTTAGATCAAAGGCAGACGTGCAATTTAAATAAACGCTTAATCAAAAAATGAATAGTGCATATACTGAAGAATAAAGCAGAATTTTATTCTTTAGTATATACACTGAAGAATAAAGCAGAATTTCTATCGTGTAATGTCATGGTACTATTTAAATTCCTTGATTGGGAGCTAAGCCCTAAATCCTGAAATTCAAGTTTAGATTAAAGGCAGACCTGCAATTTAAATAGATGCTTAGTCAAAAAATGAATAGTGCATATACTGAAGAATAAAGCAGAGTTTCTATTGTGTAATGTCATGTTACTATTTGAATTTCTTGATCCTCAGTGTCAGGGTTTCCAACCTCCCCCATATTTTTTTGCTGACCAAACAAACAAAATATACTGACAGAGCACATTTTTACTAACAAACTAAAATATGACAGAAGGTACTATTAAAAACTAAAACAAGCAACATTTTTCCAGTATAAACAGTATGAAGCACATATGTAACAGAAAAATTCTGTGAACCCACTTCAAGCAAAGCAGCCCAAACCGCTACAAATTCTGGCTCATGCATGCTGGTTCACTCATCCCTACTTAAGTTATGGCCAGATGCACTACATAACTCGGAAAATCTACAAAAGGTTTTATTTAATCTTTCAGATTCTCATTAAAGATAAAGTTGCCAAAGAACAAAGCTTAAAACCATGATGTCAAATAGTTTAACTGAATTCATTAAAATGATATAAATAGTTTTGATTTGTTCTCACTAGCCAAAAGAAGTGAAAAAAAAATGAATTCCACTTTGCATCAGTTAGCTGGGTCATGAAACTGAATTCTCTTGTTTCCAAATAGTGTATTTTACTTGTCCAGTGATGTGCTCTTTCCACCACGGCTAAGTTTGTGAAAAGCCCTCATTGTAATGCCATATTCCTTTCTAATACCTTTTATGATGCAAGCTTTCCATACTTGCAGTACTGCGATAATATATAAGCAACAAGAATTGCTCCATTGCTCACAGTAACATATTGAAGACAGCTGTGGTCACTTGAATTAATGCCAATTAATCTGTTGTGGTTTTTATTTGAGAAGGGGGAAGTTTTCCGAAAGTAAAGGATATTCCCTAATCTTTTCAAATAGTGTTTTTAGATCTTTTAGGATAACAGTAACTAAAAAGAAAGCCAGCTGGGGCTTGAGATTCTTACCATTTTAGGGAAGTATTGTGTGATAATGATAGAGCTCTTGTGCTTGGAATTTGAGATACACATTGGGTCTAAAGTAAAGCTGAGGAATTTTATGCAACGGTATTATGCAAGATCAAATACAAAACATTCACAAGGATTTCCTGTATGACAACACATGTCCCCCGTGGATTCAAACAGAATTATAAGGCTATGCTTTTGCATACTATACGAAATTGTAGTTAAAGTAATATATTAAATAAATAACATACCATCAATTTTAATTGCATTTTATTAAAATATTGTAGAAATTATGTGAGTAGTATCTCATTAGTTTTCTAATTATAAGATGTAAAAGAAGCTGTGGAAAAACAAATGGGAAATGTGGGCATTTAAAATCAATGTATAGTGATTTTTTTGTCTGTATATATTGCTACAGTATATATTGTCTTTATTAATGTGGTATGATCAGGATTAAACAATACAGTTTAAAAGATATTGTTTTTCATGGTTAACCACTTAAGGACTGGAAGGATTTACCCCCTTAATGACCAGGCCATTTTTTGTAATATGGCACTGCGTTGCTATAACTGGCAATTGTGCATTTGTGTGACGTTGTACGTAAACAAAATTGACATCCTTTTTTTTCCCACAAATAGAGCTTTATTTGGTATTTGATCATCTCTGCGGTTTTTATTTTTGTGCGCTATAAACAAAAAAAGAGCGACAATTTATAAAAAAATAAACAATATTTTTTACTTTTTGCTATAATAAATATCCAAAAAAAATATAAAAAAATAAATTTCTTCCTCAGTATTGGCCAATATGTATTCTTCTACATATTTTTGGTTAAAAAAATTGCAATAAACATATATTGATTGGTTTGCGCAAAAGTTTTAGTGTCTACAAAATAGGGGATAGATTTATGGCATTTTTATTATTATTATTCTTTTTTTTTACTAGTAATGGAAGCGATCTGTGACAGATTGGACACTTTTGACACTTTTTTGGGACCAGTGACATTTATATAGTGATCAGTGCTATAAAAATGCTCTGATTACTGTATGAATGACACTGGCAGGGAAGGGGTTAACACTAGGGGGCAAACAAAGGGTTAAATGTGTTCCCTGGGAGGTGTTTCTAACTGTATGGGGGCTGGGCTGACTGGGAGAACAGAGAGATCGCTGTTCCTAATCGCTAGGAACAATTGTTCACTCTGAGGTCCTCTGTCAGAACGGGGATCGATTTGTTTACATTGACAGATCCCTGTTCAGGCTCTGTGTGGAGTGATCGTGGGTGGCCGGCGGACATCGCGCCTGCCGGCCACGCGCACGAGCTCCGGGGCCGTGCCCGCTATACAATTTTGTTGCCAGGAAGCATTATTTAAAAAAAAAGCCAAACTGATATGCTTTAAAAGGGTTTTAGAACTTTCTTTTAGACCAACCAGTGTGTTAAATATAAGGGTCAAAGGGTTTTTTTTTTACAATGTTAAACAAAGATATGTGCCTTTTCTTACCTATCCAGCGTGCTTAGATATATTGTAAATATACAAAGAAATCAATAAGATAGAAAAATGTTAGTCTATGTGATTAGGTTGCGCAGCCAATACACCAATGAAGTGAAACAAATACAGTTAGTTGTTAAGTAGTTCATTATGTGTACCTTGGGCCCCCACGTGTTTTGGATTCATGTTCTCCCTTCCCCAGTTTATTTTTATAATTCATAAAACTATGGCAACCATTAAATGGGGAGCTACTTTTACAGGACTGTGAGAAAGTATTCCCTTTGTATGTGATTGACAGCAGTCTATATGTGGTTGTCAATATTGTTGTCAGTTGTGTAACTGCTGATATAGGAATGCCATTTTTTAATAAGGGACTACTTTACTTTCTTGTGGGCCAAATAATGTAATTACATAATCATAAAATAACCTTCACACATTCTCTAGATTCTCTAGATAAAGGGGTTAATGTTGTCTCAATAAAATACTTCCATAAGCCATGAGTATCCTGTCCAATTATTATAAAATTGATACCTTTCATGAGAAGGTTCCAATAGCTTATGCCAAGATAGTTAATTAAAGTTAATTTAAGTGACATACCCATGATGCTGTTCTGCCCCAGCATAAAGCTACCTATGTTTTATATACAAACACCTGTTCTAACTTTTATATAGAACTTTCAGTAAACAGATCATAACTGATCAAAGAAAAAAGTAAAATCTTTATGGGTAGTGATGTCAATAATTAGAAGGAAGGGAAAAAGCTTGATGTGGTTCCCCCATCCCAAGAACCTACCGTTATCATTCTTTGTTATGACATCATTATCTTCATAGCCTTCATGTGGTTTTTCATCTCTGCAGCCACTTGTGTATCCAAAGCAACTCTAACCAACACCAGACACTGAGCAGAACTTGTTGCATCTAATGTTCCTTTCTCATCCTCACCATCCCAGATGTAAAAGAAAAAAGTCTTGAAATGTTGCCTCCTATTCTGATTGCAAAATCAAGTGAACCAACTAGTCTACAATGTCAGATGCCCCTTTTGGAGCTATTGGGCCTGCTAGCATTTTGCTTTTCAAGTTTTGAGAAAATGACTCATTGAACTCATGGTTATGCAGTCAACAACCTGGCAATGGAGTTAATTTATTAAAAGAGCATAGGCTGTTCAACTAGCTTAGTGAATGTGGCACTACTAATTTAAATCCTCCAATTATATGCAAACAAAAATCCATTTTTTATTTCCCTTGCACGTAACTGGGCATTCTTTGCAATGTGCATTTTTTTGCTCCATGTTTTCAAATTTGTATTAAATCTCAAGAAGAAGTAGAGAATGTACATACAATGCTTCCTCATAGAAGTAATTGTACAATCATCAGATAAAGACACACAGTAAAAGTGTTTTTGGCAAGGCGTCACAAGGTTAGACATGAATTACATATGTCAACAGTACAGCCTCAGTAAGAGCTCATGAGTAGAGTTGAGCGAACCTCTGGAAGTTCGGGTTCTGCTGGTCCGGCCGAACTTCGGGACAAAGTCCGGGTTCGGGTCCGGACAGAACCCGAACGTTCACACGGACCCCGAACCCCATTGAAGTCAATGGGGACCCGAACTTTTAGGCACAAAAATGGCTGTAACAAAGTCCTGGAAAGCCCTAGAGGGCTGCAAAAGGAAGTAAAATGGGGGTAAGAGTAGGGCAAGTGCCCTACAAAAAAATGGGGATAGGGAAAATAAATTAAAATCAAATAAAAAAATGGGAAGGGGGGTGGATGTGGAGTAGGAGCCTAGAGGTTGACTAGGCCGTGACCGTGGAAGTGTAGGTGGAAGTGGCGGTGGTAGAGGAGTAGGAGGAGGTAGCCAACATGGTATTTTTTTTTTTGTATTGAGGCCTATTCAAAAAAACAAGTATGTGAATGGCTGTGTGAGTCCGGTCTAAATGTTTATTCTGCACAAGGTACAGACAAGTCTTGTGGGATCCATGCCTGATTCATTTTAATAAAGGTTAGCTTGTCCACGTTGGATGTGGACAAACGGCTCCGCTTGTCTGTGATAACGCCCCCTGCCGTGCTAAACACACGTTCAGACAATACACTGGCTGCAGGGCAGACCAGCACCTCCAAGGCATAAAGGGCAAGCTCAGGCCATGTGGCCAATTTGGAGACCCAGAAGTTGAATGGGGCAGACCCATCAGTCAGTACGTGTAGGCGTGTGCACACATACTCTTGCACCATGTTGCTGAAATGCTGC
>BLSH010036640.1:1721304-1745351 GCA_018402905.1 Glandirana rugosa
AACAAGTTTTTAGTAGAGGATCAAGATTTCCCTCTCGAAGGTCGACAACCACACTCGTCACGTAAAGAACGTGGTTTTATTTTTCAGTCAGATGCAACCTCAAAATTTTTTTTTTCCATAATTAACCATAATTATTTATGAATGTATTATGTAAACGCCCGGGTTACTCCTCTCGTTTATTCCCTGCACCAGTACAACGACGACCACTACGACCACGACGACCACAACCACTTGGAGGACAACCTTCCTCTTCTACACCAGCTCCACACGGTCGATGTGCGTGTTCCCTTTGTGGAAGGAGTCCATCGGTTGTCTTGGAAGTTGCCATATACCATTCACCAATCGTTGAGGGGCATTCTGGCCTACCATATACCGTTGAAGGTTCTGTTGGCTACCTGAGGAAGGTGTTTCCCTTGTGCGTGTAGCTGGCACACCTCGACCACATCTTCTCCTTCCAACAGGAGGTTCACCAACACCAGCAGCACCAGCATCACCAGCAGCAACATGACCACGTCCCTTATTTGCTCTCCTCATTGGGCCCGCAAATGTATTATGTAAGTATTTATTAATACCAATTAATACCTTTTTTTTTTAAAACTCCAACGTAGACTGACTTTTTATTTTGGTGCAAGAAATGCACTGCTCACACCAACAGCTGGAAGCTCTCCCTTTAGAACTAGGAGATGATTTTTGAACAATAATATGTCACTTACAGCAACAGCTGGCCCTATAGGAGTAGGCAATGGTTTTTGAACAAGAATCTGTCCCTCTAAGCAACAGCTGGAAACTCTCCCTTTAGAACTAGGAGATGATTTTTGCACACTAATGTGTCACTTACAGCAACAGCTGGCCCTATAGGAGTAGGCAATGGTTTTTGAACAATAATCTGTCCCTCTAAGCAACAGCTGGAAACTCTCCCTTTAGAACTAGGAGATGATTTTTCAACAATAATGTGTCACTTACAGCAACAGCTGGCCCTATAGGAGTAGGCAATGGTTTTTGAACAAGAATCTGTCCCTCTAAGCAGAAGCCTCTACCTAGTGCAGCCAGATCGCTCAAAGCAGCAGTATGTTAAATCTCAAATTACTCCCACAATCTGATCGTTGTGTACGATCCCACAATCTGATCGTTGTGTACGAACATAACGATCGTTGTGTTAGGCAAGGTTTGATCTGCAATGTGTCACTCAAAGCAGCAGTATGTGATATCTCAAATTACTCCAACAATCTGATCGTTGTTTATGATCGTAACGATCGTTGTGTTAGGCAGAGTTTAATCCGCAATCTGCAACTCTAAGCAGCAGTATTTGAAATCTCAAATTCCTCCAACAATCTGATCGTTGAGCACGATCGTAGTGATCGTTGTTTTATGCAGAGTTTGATCTGCAACTCAAAGCAGCGTTATTTGAAATCTGAAATTAGTCCAACAATCTGATCGTTGTGCACGATCGTATCGATCGTTGTTTTATGCAGAGTTTGATCTGCAACTCAAAGCAGCGGTATTTGAAATCTCAAATTAGTCCAACAATCTGATCGTTGTGCACGATCGTAGCGATCATTGTTTTATGCAGAGTTTGATCTGCAACTCAAAGCAGCGGTATGTGAAATCTCAAATTTCTGCTATCTGTCCTCAGAGCAACAGCACAGCAGTAGTAATCTATCTCAGGATGCAGGATCAGATGTTGTTAAAATGTCTCTAATCTCTCCCTGACGCCGTTAGCTCCCTCTCCCTACAGCTAACCCAAGAGCATGTGACTGCAGCATCAAGTGACTCCAGCTTATATAGAGGCTGGGTCACATGATGCACTGGCCAATCACAGCCATGCCATTAGTAGGCATGGCTGTGATGGCTTCTAAGGGCAAACCAGTGAAACGCTTGTTGATTGGCTGCCCTGCAGCTTCTCAACACGTGGAGTAAAATACCAGAACCCCGGACCCGAACGTTTTTTGAAATGTCCGTGTTCGGGTCCGGGTCCCGGACACCCGAAAGTTCGGTACGGACCTGAACGTTACAGTCCGGGTTCGCTCAACACTTCTCATGAGAAATATATTGGTATGAGTACTGGATGTCCAACTGAATTGCACATGAAGCATAAGTGCAAGATTCAGATTCAGAATACTTTAACTATCCCAAAGGATAAACATACTGTTCATTCAATGAAGACAACACAAACTCATAATAATGAATGGAAACAAGATACAATAACAATACAATTACCAATTACAGAAAATTAATACCAAATAAAAGTAAATTAATACTATACTGTAATAAACCATGCCATCCTATTAATACACTACATAAAATAAGTAACATCAAAAATCTGAAATCCAAGGGTCTCAGCCATGATGGAATTTTGGCATGGTACTTTGGGGCCGAGCTGGTAAAGTGGTTGTAAACCCTACATTTACCCAGTGAAGTGACTGGCCTCAGGTGATACACAGGGATCAAACAAATCCTCCTATATAAATTGTACCTGTTTATCTGCAGTCTTTCTCCTCTACATCCATTCAAAGTGCAGAATGTTTACAGCTTGTCTGAGCTTCCAGAAAGCAGGGGACAGAGAGCTCTCCCTCCCTTTACACAGCGCACAGGAACAGTTGAGGCTGCCAATCACCAGCTGTGTGACTCATGTTGATAGCAGAGGAATGAGGTAGCAGAGAGAAATGACACTTAGTGCTCTGGATAGAGACAAGTACACCATAGGGGGATATGCATTGATAATATTTCATGTCTGAGATAGCCACTTTAGATTTTCATTGATCATGGTCCAGTGGATTCAGGACTTAACCTCAGATATAGGGATATTAAAAAACATCAGAATAAATATATAAACTGATCAAAGCAGCGCTAAAACATCACCACTCTCACCAGATTGTCTGCCTTTGGAAGCCCTCAGGTTATTGTGGGTGGAGATCTCAATGTCGCCCTCTCTCTGTCTGTGGACACGTCCTCAGGAATTTTTTGAGAGGACGGTGGAAGCTGCAGGTGTATTTAATGAGAAAGGAATTTGCAAGGCTTTGGATATCCTAGGACATACCACTAAGTGCTGTTTTTTTAAGATCATCTGGTGAGTCCCTCCATATAGGGGGAAACCCTGATCTTAACGCAGTGCGGTGGTGGTGTTTCTACTGGCAGAAGTTTGAAGATCTTACAAACTTATTTAATAATCATTGTGGACTTTATTTTATATGAGTTGACATACCGGCATTACGTCTTAGTGATGTTTTAGCGCTGCTTTGATCAGTTTATACATTTATTCTGATGTTTTTTAATTCTACATACATATTATTAGTAGCTGCTACGGTTCTATTTTTATCTCTACTCCCATTGACGAGAGTGGTCATCATATGATTGACATCTGGTGTGCACTGATTACCATATTTGATTGACCCTTTGGGCTTGCATCAAATTGGGCATACTTATTTAGATATAGGAATATGTTGCGATAACCAAGCCTTCGCAATAACTTGTTTTGCAGCTGTGAGAACATGGGTCATAGGATCAAATTGAGATTTAGAGATCCCCTCGGGCTTGCGATTGAGTGTGGAATGATTTATCGTGGGCGCTGGACAAAAAAAAGAGCATGTAAAATCTGATACACTTGCTGCCAAAAGCATTGGAACACTGGGCAGGTCCATCAGAGATTAATAAAGGGACCATTATCAGGGAAGCCAAGAAAACAGTGTGCAGAACAGTCAGAAAAGATGTGTGCTAATCTAGTGGGAACCACCTACCACCAAAACAACACCTTGTAATTAAATTTGAAATCAGATACATTGTGGGAGCATGATTTTGTTGGTGGCCCAGATCTGGTACCAGTGAACCTGATCTATGGTCAGCTGCAGGTCCAATTCCCATTTGCAGACATAATTTATCATATTTGGTGTTCATTTGGCAATTAAAGTGTTGTAAAGAAGGGAGATGATTTTCTCTGAGTCAGGGTCTTTTTTACACTTTGATTGAAAGGGTGTGATAGTCAGGGGGTAACCTTTGAGACGCACCATGGAGAAAACATAGTGCTTGAACTGTAATAATGGAATATCTCAGAGTTTGACAAGGGGTGCGATGTTTGCAAATTGGTTCTGGATTTAAATCCTCTGGAAGTCAACAAGGTGTGAAATCAGGTGACCTTTGAAGCAATCCAATGCCGAAAGACTCCGGGAGATTCAAATTCGAGTGGAAAGATTTTGTTGGGGATAATAGGTAGCAATAGAAGATGAGGAGAAGGAAACCCCCTGAGTACTTGCGACTTTCCCAAAGACTTAGCGAATGATGAGTCATCAGATTCGATAGGCCCTTCCTGTCCCAAGGAGGTAGCCATAGTAAGTTATGAATAGACAAGGGGGTGCAATCATGGGCTCCTATCTTGACCCACAGGGGAGTCTCCTGACTTGAATGATACTTGATCAGTTGAGCATGTATTGTGCATTTTTACAACATTCAATAAGCTAACTGAAATTTCCCATGCAAAGTGAAAATTCACTTTGCCATGTGAACATACTCTACTCCTTCAGTTATCCTCTTGAAATTGTTCAGAAATAGAGGGAACAGTGCCTATGTGGTGATGCTGGAGATCTGTTTGCCACCATTGCTGGCCTTAGCTTTCCTCCTATCTGGGCCTTTTATATTTTATATGGATGAAGAGAGAACTAGAATAATCTGAGGTGTACTGCAGACACTTTCTTTACTTGAACATCTTTAAGTTCAGAAGTTGCTCTTGGGCACATTTGTATAGCCCAGTGAAAATTACAAACGCTGGAAGATTCCAAACATCCCACATCTGGAGGGTGTCTCCTTCTTTTGAGGGATATCCTCTATCTCTCTATACTTCTCAAGTGTCCCTGTTTTGTATTGATGCACAGACCTTTATAAAATGTACTATTGTAATATCAGAAATGTGCACTAATCCTTTCATACATTCATTCCTACTGAATGACCACATCTATTATTTGGAAAAGTACAAAAATTAGCATAACGCAAAATTAGTGGTGAAAAATCACTTGTGGGTTTAACCAATCCTTTTTTTGCATTACAATTCTTCATGGTAAGAATAACTGGGGTGTGCCAGAGAGGGTATCTTTGCCCACATACTTTTTGCAGAAAAGTGTTCTTTACTGTCTTGTATAGATGCATAGTGATATATTTTAGAAAGTGAAAAGTTAATAAAAATGTAAGCAATCATCTATAGACACGGGGCAGAGCTAGAATAAACGAGCATGTCTGTGTTTAATGATGAAATGACTGAACCTGAGTATCTGAAATGCTAATATACTGTATATCAGGCCTAGTGGCCTATGAAAGAGAACAGTGCAGTATGATGAAAATGTTTTGCAAATGCAAAGGTATGGCAAAAGCAGTACAATTCTATCTCATATAGCCTAAAATTAGCAGCTGTAGGCTAAGCTGGCAGTGCTATTTCAGACAGTATATTTTCCACTGATGGCCATTGATGGTACCCAGTTAAAAACTCTAATGTAGTTTGCACATTTTTTTTTTTTTCGTGTAATGTATTTTTTGAGAAAACCAGGCATATCAACTGTACTAGGGGAAAACGTTATTAGGTACTAATGTTTTCTTGAAAGTTCTAGTACAATTCCCAGGTCTTAGTGCCACATGCAAAATGTTATGGGTACTATTACATGACACCTTTTGAATTGTCTGAGATGGACTCAAGAACGTGCCATATATGTGACATATAAAGTGTATCATTGTGCCACATGCTGTACATTGTCCAACATGTACTGCACTGAACAGTGTAGGACTTTGAAACAGATAGTGGCCACACAGTGCAGGACTGATTTGTGAACTTCACAATGGTATATAATGGATCTGATAGGCTAACATGTCCAGCAGTAAGTCTGAATAACAAACTACTATTCTCACAATGAGAAAAATAGAAATGACCCTGAAAACAGTACAGCAAATATTCCCCTTCCTTATTGTGCTACACTATGGGGGTTATTAACTAAAGCTCTGTATAGAAACCAATCAGCTTCCTGGATTTTTTGTCAAAGCTTAAGGCTTCATGCACAGAGGATGTTAAACAATGGCCTAAAAACGTCAGTAGCTTATCAGTGATTTTTTTTTAGCTTTTATTAGGGTTATATTACCAGTGTTTTTGCGTGTTTTTGCGTGTTTTTCAAAGGCCAGCTTTTTTTCCCCCTCAGTTGATCTAAGACGCTCAAAAACATTGGGGACCGGGGCATTTTTGAGTGTTTTTGAGCATTTGAGTGTTTTACAGCTTAAAAACGTTTCTCAGAACCCTCTGGTCTTGGGTTTTTTTTTACAGCTCAAAAATGTCCCTGCCAAAACAGTTGATGACAGCCTATGTGTGCATGAACACATAAGATAACATGATGGAGGGTTATTTGACAGTAGAAAAAAACATCTGCAGCTAAAAACAGCAGCTGTAAAACAGTCAAAAAACATCCTGTATGCATGAGGCCTAATTGAACAAGCTGAAGTTAGAAGCAGATTGGCTACCATGCACAGCTGGAGCAGATTCTGAGTGCACCAGTTTTAGTAAATTCCCCCTTATAAATTCTATTAAAATGCAGAAAATCCCTACCCAACAGCCACTATCTCATCCATCCATTTCCTTTTTCGCACAGCATATGAAATGTCAGTCTTCTCCTGTGTGATAAATTTCATAAACAACTCATTTATTTCATCCCTGGTGAATACTAGGTGCAGCAAACTGCAAGGATGCTACAGTTAAAGGAAAAGCTTGGCAATTACATTACACACATGTGGTATCCACCTCAAAAAAAAAAAAAATCACCATGGGCTTTGGTACTATTAGCCCCCCCCCCCCCCCACACACACACACATGCACATATGCAAGTGGTGTGACTTAAAAAGTTATAAAGTTTTGCCTTTGGTCTCCACTCCCTCTATACTTGCCCATTACATAAAATTTCCACCCAATAACTTTGCCACTTTACTGACTATGGACAACCCAATCCATAAAATATGTAAGAACAATTCTTCAAATTTTGCTCAGAAAAAGCAACTACAGTATAATGAACAGCATAAAATCCCTCCAATTATATCTGAAATATCAAACTTTGATGGTTTACAGCCCATCATTGTGGTTTCCTTACCATTTGGGAAATTTATTTAAGTTATTAAAAAATTCCCTAAAATTCTCAACAGAAACGTTGGCTTCTGTTTTCTCGGCAGAGCTAACTGGCCTGATTTGTCAGAACAGCTTGAAAATGAAGTGCTAACTGTTGGATTTTATTGAAAGGAAACCAAGTGGAACAACATATGTATTTTCTTAAGAAACTAAAAAGCTCATAGTCATGTGATGTTCCTTGGGGTAAATTCTTTGTTATGAATTACAACCTGCTTACTGATGAGTTGTTAATAAAAAGTAGACCTGTTGGTCATTATTTTTTCCACACGGTACACACTTTGAATTTTTTTTTTAAGTTTTCATTAATATAATAAGTGTGAATAAATCTGTTTTCAATTTGTGATTGTTTTCTCTGCTTCAAAACGGCAGTTTCTTCTTGAACCTAATACTACACTCATATTTGATAGTAGTGAAATTATGAAAAAATGAGGGTAGAATTGTTTAACAAAAATTATATTGTACCATAACTTAGAATCCTGGAGAAAGGTATCCATGACAATTTTTGGCTTAGGAATCCGCCAGCTGCAGTCAAAATCAATAGACCAAGTGGACTAAAGCAAACTGTTGAGTAAAACTAGAAACAGATGGCAGACTAAGGTGGCAAAATAAGCCTTGCAGGATATTTTTTTTCTGTTAGCATCTGGTCACACAAGGAAGTCTGTATCTATTAATCGTGTTCCAAAAAAACCTCATTATTGAAAAAAATCCGTAAAAAACACACATATAGTTACACTATCCTTTTATTGATTTTTCACAGCTTTTTGGTTCATTAAGAATTAACAGAATAATTATTCTGTAGATTTAAACTTTCTTAAAATTAGCACATTAAATGTTTAAATTAACTTTATTCTTTGTGCCTTTTTTGCAGGGTACTAAATAAGTATAAATCAATGTGATATGAAATGGTGAAAGGGATGCCAAATTTCACCCTTTAAACCACTCTGCTTCAAACCAGGGAACCTGTACTGTAGACTGTCATTGGTCAAGTGGCGGCCGATGGAATTTCTTTTGGTGGGGGCAGCAAACATTATGCCACCAACACCCCAAGCCCCACCTCATCGGTTGGTTGGTCGGTCGCACTTACCCCATCGCGGCTTCCCATGCTTGGCGGCCTCCCGTACCCTTGCTCTCCACGGCGACGGCGTCTGTTTCCTCCCTCCTTCTTGGCAGCCAATCGGGAGTCTTCTCTTGTCGGCCAATCAGAAAACGGGACTCACACCCGCTTCTGATTAGCCGTATTGGGGATCAGTGTTACAACAGCGAATATTTATTCGCTGTTGTAACACCTGGGTGGGTTTATGCACCACTAGTCACTCTATTTAGAAATCTATTAAAGCCTATAGCTCTAATCAGGTGCTTCAAAAAAACACTCCTGCTGCTGTAATTCTTTTTTTTTTAACAATCAGAGGTGCTTTATTGAAAGTTTGCACATAAAATACAGTATACTCAACGAGCAGACCAGACAGTACAGGATGTCCCAAATGCATACACAAACAACTTGGAATTAATATATTAGTCCTGGCCACCTAGATGTCCCCTCCCCCATACAACTGTTCTATTTCGACCATTTATGTCATATCATACAGCATGTCCACCGCAATTAGAAAATGTAAATATCTATTACTCCTCCCATGATCAATTACCTTCCCACCCCACTCTCCGACCCTTATTTTAGGAATTGATCCACAGAGACCAGACCTTATCGTACTTCCAAGCACAGCCCCTGTTCAGGTACGTTATCCTATACATAGGTAGGGCTGCTGTTATTAATGCTTCCCAGGAGGACAAGATTGGTGCAGAGGGAGAAGTCCACGCCAGCAAAATAGCTTTTTTGGCATAAAATAGTAGGTATGAGATAAGGAGTTTAGAGTGATGTGAGCGTTGCTCATCCTCACGTACCCCCAATAAGGCAAGTTCCGGTGACATTGGTATGGAGAGCTGCAGTCTGAAATGAATTACCTCAAATACCTCCTGCCAGAACTGTTGTATCATCGGGCAGTCCCACAATATATGTAGCAGGGTACCCAGCTGTGTTGTGCATCTCGGGCACCCAGGGTCTCTGTCAGGGAAAATACGATGTAGTCTCTGAGGTGTATAGTGCAGTCTGTGGATAAGTTTAACCTGGATTAACTTGTCTCCGGAAGAAATGACCAGCTTGGGTCCAAGTTCCAGACAAGCCTCCCAGTCCTCCCTGTCCAAGGTCGGCATGTCTTCCCTCCATAGTTCCCACAACTTGGTCAGCCTAGGGGACTCTTTACTTAGCAGGGTACTATATAACATTGATAATGGTTTACATAGATCGCCCGACTATAACAGCTCCTTGATCGGGTCCTCCTGCAAGGTCATTGGCTGGGGGAATTGAGCCCTCATGGCATGGCTGAGCTGCAGATACCTAAATTGCATCCAGCGGGGAAGGCTATATGCAGCCGTTAGTTCCGAAAAGGATGACAGAAATTCATGTGAATGAATGTCTCCCAGGGTGGTAATACCATACCGGGCCCACACCTTTGGATCTGGTATAGTTCTGAGGTGTGGGAATTGGGGGTTCCCCCACAGCGGCTGGGCCGGGGACCACTGGTGTGGTTTGATGTATCGCTTCCTCGCTGCCACCCACACCCTCCATGTCACTCTCGTAGGGCCAGGAGAGTGCGGATATGCCCCTGGACCCCTATAGGAAAAGTTGCATAACTCTGCCAGGGACCCCAGGCAAGCCGCCTCCAAACACGTCGCTGCATCATCTCTAGCTCCTGTATACCACCAATAGACTGTGACCAACATAGCTGCCCACCAATACATTTGAAAGTTAGGGAGAGCCAGTCCGCCCATGGGGGTAGGAAGCCACATGGTAGACTGAGCCATTCGGGCTGTCCCTCCATTCCAGATGAAGGAATTTATATTCTTGTGTACTTTCTTGAAAAAAGAGATGGGAACCCAGATTGGACAATTCCCAAATAAATAAGTGAACTTGGGAAGAATCATAATTTTGACCAGGCTTATCCGCCCCAGGAGATTCAGTTGGAGTTTGGCCCAGGATAAGCAACGTGTGCGTAGATTAGCGAGTAAAGGTTGTAAATTTTTCGCCATATAGCCAACGTCTGCCTAGTGATAACGATGCCCAGCTATTGAAATTCTGTTACCCACCGCAGCGGTGAGGGGGTCCCTGTAGCTATCGCACCATTGTCGATGGGGAACAACACCGACTTAGACCAATTGATTTTAATTTCGGAGAGTCTACCAAATTCATCATAAATTCGCAGGGCCGCCTGAAGAGAGGGCACCGCATCATTAAGATAGAGCAGGGTATCATCTGCGTATGACAATATTTTTTCCTCCAACTTCCCCACCCTGAGGCCCTCAAGCATTCCGGATGGATATGGCCAAAGGCTCCAAAGCCAGGGTGAACAGGCCGGGGGAGAGGGGACATCCCTGACGTGTTCCATGTGATAGTTGAAACGGAGGCGACAAACAGTTGTTTGTACGTACCCGTGCCACAGGGGAGCTGTACAGAAGTCTAAGACCATGCTTAAAATGTGGGCCAAATCCAAATCTACGCATCACCTCCCAAAGGTACTCCCACTCCACAGAGTCAAACGCCTTCTCTGCGTCGAGAGAGGCGATGATTCAGGACCCTATATTATCGTGGGAAGTAGTTAAGTTAAGGGGAAGCCGGCGTATGTTAATATCAGTCCCTTTGCCCGGCATGAACCCCATCTGATCAGCACTTATTAGTTCCCCTATGACCCTAGAAAGCCAAGTAGCCAGTACCTTGGCAAACAACTTGGCATTCACATTTAACAGGGATATGGGTCTATAGGAGGCACATTCCCGTGGGTCCTTCCCCGGTTTAGGGACCAGAACTATAATCGCTTCAGACATCGATTCAGGTAGGGTGTCCAGCTTCCCAAACTCAGAGAGGAGCTCAGCCAGACGGGGTGCAAGCTGTTCACTATATGTTTGGTAAAATTCTGATGGAAGACCATCTGCCCCAGGTGCCTTACCCCCCTTAAGCCCCCTCAACGCCTCCTGCACTTCCTCAAGGGTAATCTCCTTTTCTAGTTGTTCCTGCCCCTCCTCAGACAGCTCAGGGAACTGTATCTTGTCGAGAAAGCTGGAAAGGGCAGATGACTGGTAATCAACCATAGTGGCATATATATCCCGGAAAAAATCGGAGAATCGTGTATTAATTCCCCTAGGAGACATGAGCATTTGACCGTCATTAGATCTAATACAGCCTATTGGGGTCATCGGGATGTCCCCCCTAGCCAGCCATGCCAGAAGCCTCCCATTCTTTCCCCCATGTTCAAATACCTTTTGGGCCGAGTAAAGGAGGGCCGTAGTAGTCTGGGTCAGTCTGTGTGTGGCGAGGACGCGCAATGCTTGCCTCCATCTAGAATACCTCTCTTGCGTGGGGTCCCCCATGTATTCAGTCTCTAGGTTGCTCGCCCGTTCCTCCAACTCTCCCAGGGACCGTGACGTCTCCTTCCGAACCCGGGAAATTATGGAAATGAATTCTCCCCGTACCCATGCCTTAAAGGAGTCCCATGCCACTGATGGGGGTGAGAAGTCGCCATTCGCTGCCCAGTAGTGTACCATGGAGATCTCCATAGGTCCCTGTACCCTCTCGTCCTGAGCCCAGAACCGAGATAAGCGCCACAACCTAGAGTCCGGTGGGTCAACCAGAGACAGGGTTAGGCACAGCGGGGCGTGATCGGATATCCCCCTGGGAAGCACCGTGATGTCCTGGACCACCTGCAAGGCAGCCACAGACGCATTTATATCAAGTCTATTCTAGACAGAGTTTTAAATGTAGCTGAATGACAAGTGTACTCTCGAGTGCAGGGGTGGAGATGTCTCCAGACATCCGTCAGGGCGTGAAGGTCAGGAGAGTTTCGAGCACCCGGCCGCAACCTGTCCAAGGCCACACTAGGGACCATGTTAAGGTCAATCAGCAAGTAGACCAGGATTGTATTGAATTGTACAACACATCTCATGATATCATTTAAGAGCTGTACTGAGGCCAGAGGAGGGAGATACAACTCCACTAGCACCACATTCCTATCATAAATACGGAGGTACAGTAGAACATATCTGCCCTCCAGATCAGTATGAACATCAACTAGCTGTATAGGTAACGACTTCCTGATGAGAATGCTGACCCCCCAGGCATAAGTAGAAAAAGTGGCGTGGTAGTGATGACTCACCCAGGGTCTCTTAAGACTAGAGATCCTAGTTCCTTGCAAGTGCGCCTCCTGCAGTATGCAGATGTGTGGGTTATGTTGCTGTAGAAATTTAAACACTAAGGAACGTTTAATAGCCGAGTTCAGACCCCGAACGTTCCAAGAGATTACAGTACATTGAGCCATGATGTCTGGTAAATAAAGTTGAGGGGGGACACCTGCCCGGTAGGCCAGCAACCCCCACAGGAACCACCTGCCACAGCACCCCAGTTGGAATATACATCAGGGCACCTCTGAAAGAAAAACATGGTTAAACAGAACTTAAACAGTCTAAAACACCGCAACCCCCCCTCTATCCCACAAAGACATATGAAAATCAACCCTCACCCCACATCCCTAACCCCAACCCAGGAATGCATATGTCCCAAACATGAAGTACCCAAGGATCCGTGAGGGGCGTAATCCGTGGGCACAGTTTGTTGCAGACCAGTCTGTCATGTTGCAGCCGCCTTTATCAAAAAAAAAAAAGTTGTGCCAATAAAGCAAGAGGCTATCGTTCCATTGCCAGCATTAACTACAGCAAGTATTAGTCAGTTGTGTCCCCACCGGCTCTAACAGTATGGCTCAGTCTGTGCGGCCAGAGAGACAGCGGGTACCCGCCACATCCCATTGCCCAACAGGGGTAAAGTGGCATCCATTGTGGGGGAGCAGTACAGTGATGAAAATGCCCCGGCCGCATTCCCAACAGCCCCCGGTTGGACCAAATCCCCAGACCACCAACCGAGAGAGGCGCTAGGTCAGGCCAGAGCACGCAGAAGGAAGTCTGTGCCATCTCCCCGACAGCCCAGGCCTTGCTGTATCAGCAGACACAAATACCCCCCACTGCTGGTGGCAAAAAGTTATCAACACTTGGTACAAGAAGGGGATCTTCCTGGCCGTGGCCAGAGTTCAAAGAGTAGTAGCAAACCAGTGCGGCAGCAGCGGGTCCAAGAGGGGCACAGTGAGAAGGTTCTCCGCATGCCGGGTAGGACGTACTATAGGGAATCCCTGGTGTCCCCCAACAGGTCCAGCTTCGGTGTTAAGGAAGATACACACAACAGTCTATTTAGGCAAAAGAAGATTCTAAGATTAGAAGCACGCAGAATTTCTCCTGGCTATTGCCAGGGGCACAAAACTTACTCAGTCCAGGGTTTCAGGTAAGACAGCAAACCAGTGTAGCTGTAACAAGCACAACAGGTGCATGGAGAGAGGCTTTGGAGCATAAAGCCCTGTCCGATATCCTGGTTAATCACTTCAGCAGAAGGCAGATCCCAGAAAACTTTCTTTAGCGGTTCGGTGGTAAGGTGTCCATCCAAGCAGAGGCATCTGCAGGGCATGTGAAAAAGCGGATAGTCTCTCCATCTTGCACCCACAGACGAGCAGGGAATAGGACACTATAACGGATACCCTTTGTGCGCAGCGCAACTTTCGCCTGGTCGAACGAACGTCTCATATTCTGCGTTTTGATTGAGTAGTCCGGGAATATTAGCAGTTTTAGTGTTTTGGTAGGATAGTTCCCCCTGCACCATTGCCGCTCTAAGGACCTCGTCCCTGTCACGAAAATTCAGGAATTTGAGAATGAAAGTGCGGTGCTGTGATCCCACCGAGCCCGGCTTAGGGGGAATACGGTGCGCTCTCTCCACTGCATAGAAGGGGGAGAACTGGGCTGCAGGCAGCAATGCTCACAGGAGTTTTTCAATAAAGTCTGTAGGGTTCGGGCCCGCCACCCCTTCCGCCATGCCCACCACCCACAGATTGTTTCGCCTATTACGGTTTTCGGCATCCTCGGCCTTGTATTCAAGGGCCCGAATTTTAGTCTGAAGTGTGCGAAGACCTACGGTGTGGTCCGTCACTGTGTCCTCCACATGCCCCAGCCGTTGCTCCGCTTCAGAGAGCTGCGACCTAATTTTGTCCATGTCCTGTCGGATGCACCCCACATCTAGCTGCACAGCCTCCACTTTTGTAGTCAGCACAGTAAGGGAGGCCTGGCATTGTCCGATCGCAGCTAGGACATCCGCCAGGCCCGGTTGTGCAGGCGAGGCAGTCTCTCCCTGCTCCGTTTGGGTTGCCATATTGGAGTAGGCCCGAGCACGCATAACCACGCCGTTCCCACAGGCCGGAGGCCTGTCGGGCGGTATCGGGGGAAAATGGAGTCTCTTACCCCGTCCTCTTCCAGCCCTGTGTGCCTTGCTGGGCATGCGGATCTGTCCCTTGCCTTTCCACGGTGGATGGAGTCGGATTAGGTATGTAAAGCCTGTAAGAACAGCGGAGCTCCCGGTGAAGACGTCCACTCAGGTCTCCATCTTGGCCACGCCCCCCTTGCCGCTCTAATTCAGGCGACTGGCATCCTGAAAGGGTCCGGGCGCCTGAATAGGGGATAGCCGTGGTGGCCATGGATAGATTCATGCTATGCATGAATCTATCTATCCATTATGCATATAGGGTGTGGCGAGTATAGAGGGAGCAGCGCCTGGGCGCCCCTAATGGACAGGCCACCACTGCATTGGTCATCTTCTTTTTGGGAATGCTAGTTGCCTGGTTGCATTTCCAAACTTACAACATGTACAGTGCATACTGTGTTGCCAAGCTTAAACAAGTATGCAGATCAGGATTTCTGGCTTCATGGTGACTTTCTGATTTCAAGTTTTCTTTGGGATAGTAATTCAGAACGTGTTATTGTGAATCCACACTTGTGCATTGTGGCATTACACACTAAAGCATTAGCAATGTTACCGCAATGCACCTGCACAATGTGCAGTGCATTGCGATACCATTTATTGTGAATGGCACCCCAACACATTATACAGTGGATCACAATGCACAATGCATCACAGTGCACCACAGTATATATACCATGTTTTTTTCATTGTGGTGTGTTGACAGTCCATTCATAAAGAATGGGCTAACCCAACAGAACACACATAAACATATGTTAATTCTTGTGTGTAAACATTGCAATAGAATGACTAAGTGTGACTGGACAATTAAACTTGATGGACTCTTTTGTAATCTAACCAACTGCATAACTATGTAAGTATGAAGTCAGAGACCACTAAACAACTAGCATTTTTAGAAGGGGATTGGCAATGGCAGACTAAATAACTTTCTCAGTGCAGGTTTCCTTTAGGATCTATAGACAGCGAACTGAAGAAATTTGTTAAATCAATAAAGCGCATCTATGCTCATTTTTTTTTTTATTTCTGCTGCGGATATTCACACTTTTTTGCGACACCTGTTGGTGAAAACTGTTTAACCACTTCACCTCCAGAAGGTTTACCCCCTTTCATTGCAATACGGCACTGCATTATTTTAACTGACAATTTTGCTGTCGTGCGACACTGTACCCAAATTGAATGTATGTCCTTTTTTTCCAACAAGTATACCTTTCTTATGGTAGTATTTGATCACCTCTTTATTTATGTTTTTTTTTTTTTGCTCTATAAACAAAGAATGATCGACAATTGTGAAAAAAAATATATATATTTTTTACTTCTGCTCTAAAACACATCCAATATAAAATGTAAAAACATCAAATTTCTTCATCACTTTAGGCCAATATGTATTCTGCTACATATTTTTGGTAAAAAAAAAATCACAATACGCCTATATTGATTGATTTGCACAAAGGCTATAGTGTCTACAAACTATGGGATATTTTTACTTATTTTTTTTACTAATAATGGTGGCGATCAGTGACTTATAGAGGGATTGTGATATTGCGGTGGACAAATTGGACACCTAACTGACACTTTTGACACTTTTTTGCGGGACCAGTGACACTAAAACAGTAATCAATGCTAAAAATATGCACTGTCACTGTACTAATGACAGTGGCTGGAAAGGGGTTAACATCAGGGGCAATCAAAGGGTTAACTGTGTGCCTATCTAATGATTCAGTGTAGTGGGGAAGGTATTTTTACTAGTGGAAGGCATGGATCTGTGTTTCTGCGGGTGCAGGTGGACATCGGGTCCATGGTACCCGCTGATCAGCTCCCACTGTGTAAAATCACAGTGGGAGTGAGCTGCCAGCAGCGCACAATTGCACCCAAAATCCTGCAGTGCAGAATCACGTATATATATGTGATTCTGCACAGTGCGGCTGACCTGTAGCAATAAATGTTCTATGGGGTGGTCAGCAAGTGGTTAAAATGTAAATTAAATTCACTTTTGTGGGATTTCCTTTCATTTCCTGTTTCTTCTCCATGATAGAAAGTTAAGAGAAATCTCCTTTATCTGACACAGACAGTAAAATTAAAGTAATAATGACCCCAAAAGCAAACATTTATTATATTGCAGCTTACAAATTCTTAAATGTGGTGACTGCATTATTTTTCATTTTTAGCCTGTTATTTTTCACCTGGTGAACTAGCCAGTAAGCCCAGTGTTTTTCAACAGGACAAGCTGTCTTGTAGATATAGCAGTTAGGGGGGGGTTGAGACAAACCATTTACCACTGATAAACATTCTTACCATGATCATTTTTTATTTATTTATTTATTTAAAAACCTTTATTACAAAATAGAAAAAAAACTGCTTCATTGAACTGCTTATAAAGTGTTGGCCTGAACTGAACTCAGCTAGTGTTAGTGCATTTAAATCTGCAAAGTCATCTAACACTCCCCTCCCCCCGGATTAACAATGCTGCTGCAAAGCTGCCCCTGTGCTCCTTCATCCAGAGTGTGGCCGCTCTAATACAGGAAGTGTGTTACTGGCTGGATCACCAAGTAAAAACAAAAGGAAACATCCATTAAAAAAAGGAAAACGTATGCAGCCACTGCATTTAATGATCGGTAAACTGTAGTATGTTACATTTTTGGATTTGGGTTTAATACTACTTTTAGTTCCATGGGCAATAGGCACTGCATTTACTACTGTATCAAAATAAAATAAAACTTTTGTCTATACATACACTTTAATTAATGCTTTAGAAATAGTTAAAATCATAAAATAATGTCCATTTTAGCTACTGAAACACTGGTGATTTAACCTGCTGGAAGAGGTAAGCAGCTTTCTTTGGGTAGTTTCAGATTATTGTGTTATGGGGAACACATTTAGCTCCATCTCCTGTTTGGCCTTATTTAAAATCAATGGTTATGTTTTCAACTCAGATTTTATAAATGGGGATTCTTTTGCAAAATGATGGTAGCATTTTTCTTATGGAGTAAGTTTTAGTTCTTGCAAACCTTCGATTACTTCAAACACGTAATCAGGTAAAGAGAATTCCTATTCTTATTATATTTTCTATAAATATATTTTTTCAAGTTATTTGTTTAAGGGAAAATGTATGCCTATGACTGTAAATGGTGTAAATTAGGGGATAAGTCATCTGTCTCAGGCTTACTATTTTTTTTAATGGGGTATGAGAATGCACTGTCTAATATTCCTATTGCAACTGAATGTCTTTAAATTTGAATTCTATAATAGCTCATTTCCAAATATTACATTGGGACATTCCCATTTAAGCAGAGTCTGAACTAAGCTGACAGACAAGATGATGAATGGGAAATATTGGTCACGATGTATATGGATTGGGGCAGGCATGGGCTCTAGGGAAGCCTGGTGTGAAAAATAGCTCACTCCCTTTAAGAAACCAATAAAAAATTCCTCTCTTGGGTCTGACGTTCATGTTGTAGAAGATTGGGTAGGTCCACAGCTTAGCCGCCCCAGTCCACAGTCCTCCTTCCAGGATTCTTGGCTTATTATAGAAGGGCTGGGAAGCTTCACAGGAAGAGGCTGCGCTAGGGACTCTTAAAAATCTCTGTCGATGGTGAACTGACAGATCAGGATGCCCATGCCCATTTGTTTATTGATTGTTCCTTGAGTGAATGACAAATATTTTGTCACTTCAGATCTTGGTGCTTTTATTCTCCAGCCTTTGTGACCTAGGAAGAAGTTAATCAAGCACAATCGGTGCATGATTAGCGTCAATGAACTACAGGGATGGCATTATGTGTCATATAGGTCCCTGGTGTCTACCTAAAGAGAATCTGTCACTCCATAAATGCTATCACATTGGGGGATTGTCAAATTGTCAAAAAACTAAATTCTTTTTAAAGCCCCTACCCCTACATACACACATGTAAATGCATGTGCAAATGCACCTACATATAAAAACAAGTATTGTGTCATAGATTTTTAAGTATCGCTTTGCACACTGGAGTGAGAGCAAAAATTTTAGGGTCATCATTTACAGTTAACTTTAGACAGATGGCCTAAAGGCTTTTAAAATGTCACCTATAGACAGTTTGGGGTACTGTACTTTATCACCTTTTCATGGGCACATGCAGTTTTAAGGCTTGACATATTTGTTTTTTATTTGCTCAAAGCAACCTCGTTTGTGTGCAATAAAATTACCTAATGTACTTTTTTATTGAAAATACGGGTTTGATAAATTGATGCACAAATATTTTGTGACATAAAAAATAGCAACTACCACCATTAATTAACCAGGCCTAAAATGTACATTTTGATATGTGTAAGGAAAAAAACTCTGGCTGTGAAAGGGTTCAACACACTATATTGGATGGTGCCTACCTGCCACAGAGCTGCCATCTGAGCAAGGCCCCTGGTACAACGGTTAAATCATTTTCCTGAGGTGCAAAGCCTGGTTTTAGATTTTAAGATTTAAAGAGCACCATTTAAACTTTATTGCAGGGCTGTGTTGGCAAAATAAATTAGCACTGGTATATTAGCGTGCATCTATTGTCGAAATGTAAAATTATATATTCATTTCCACATTGTAATTCAGTTATTTCTAGCCTATTACTCTGAATAAGCCTACGATTTGTAAACTTTGTGAAGATCCCCACACATTTACTTCCTTGAATCTTGTGACACATAGTCACTATGTCCTGTAAGTAGGCACTGCTGGGTCACATATTACATAACTACAGAGAAGCTGATAGGAGGAGTCTCGGGAGGCGGAGTCAGTACAGGAATAACTGCTTGCGGGCAGCAAGGTACGATGGGATATGTAGTCCTTAGAAATTGAAAGTAAACAGCAGTGTAGAAACTGCAAAGCATGCAGGGAATCCAGAGAGTTGTGGACAGAGATGACAAGCAGACGGGCAGAACATGAAAGGGGATTTCACAATTTTTCAAAACAAGAATGCAGGTCAGGAGTTTTGTCTTTACCCTCACTTTACTGGCTACATGCTTGTTCTGGATAACTAAGAAAATTAGAGACTGACAACTAACATGCTTTGAAAAAGATCAATGTTGGCAGTCTGTCATAGTTGCTTCCTTACAGTTTTTTCTTAGGTGTGTCTCATGGTTTTACTATGTATGCATTCATTAAATGCTTCTTCATCTCTCCCCTTTACATACCCTAGTTTTTGCATGTTGATCCTGCCAGTTCTTTCCAATATATGTGATTTCCTGCATTTCCCTAATATGATGTGGCCATATGTAGATATGCTCACATGACTGCAAGAAAAACACCATAAAAATGATTTGGCTGCCATTGCTGATGGATTTCCTTCTGAAAATGCCAGGTGCCTGGCTGTCACATCAGTCTATTGGCTTCAATACTTTACTGATGCAGAACAAGTATGCAGGCAGAACATTCAGAATACAATTTTGTTTAAAATATTACATGATACTATTCAAACTTTGTGCAATTTAGAGGAAGTTATGTATAAAACTAAAAGAAAGATACAATATTTTGTTTTCCTACAACAAACAACCCAAATTAACTTGCTATTCTTCTACAAAACAAGACATGTATTAACTGCTATTGGAAGCTCTCTGATTTTCTTTCCTCTAGTTATCATGTGTCCATGCCACTGAGTGATTGTCATCATACAGCCAATGGGAGATTCCATGAAAGCCACCTGAAAGGTGATGGGGTTTAAGAAGGCTCTTTATGCTTTTTATGCATTGTTCAGCTTCTAGAGGATTGCAGGTAGCATCTACTTAATTGTTTGCAAGGGCTAAAGGTGGTCACAAACACTACAATTTGATTAAATAATGCCTGTGCAATCTAATTTACAAAAACAATGCATTATGAGGACACACCTATACAATACAATCATTTTGTATCCAATCATACAGACCTACACATGACATAGTTGTTAGTAAATCTAAAGGATATTGTACAATCAGATTGTATATGCATGGTCAGCTTAAGACTGGTGCTATATAACACAGATTTCAATCATTTCAATATTAGGCAGCAACTTTTGACTAGATCAGTGTCATAGGTGGCATAGTGGCATATTCTTTCTCATCTGTTTTGTTTGTTCCTACACTTTAAAGATTAAAAAGGAATATTGCAGAATCTAGGAGTGGGTTTTAAATCTATTACTAGAACCAAAGGCTTAGGTTATTCATTTACAAACAGTAAAGATCTTGGCATTAGGCACTGCATGCTTTTAAAGAAATAGACACTTGCCTGTCTCCCGGTCCAGTGATGCGGCCACACAGAGCCTCGGATCTCTCCCCCTCCTCTCCACGGTGCTGTCATTCTTAGTGTGGGCACCCGGCCTTGACAGCTAGTGGCTTCACGGCCGGGCAAGCACTGTGCATGCATGAGTGGAGCTGCGCCATGTGATTGATCCCGAAGTCTTCTAGGACCTGTCCTGTGTCCCAGAAGATTTCGGGAGGGAAGGGGAAGGCGACCTTCCACTTCTGATTGCCTAAGGTTCGTTTTGGTATCAGGAGTTGGGGAGGAGGTCTTAAAGCGGAAGTTCCACTTTTTGGTGGAACTGCGGTTTAAGTAAGCTAATGGAAGGAAGGGATCCAATAGGAGACCTCCTTTTCATTGGACATATGCTGTCCGGTATCACATCCTAAACACCTGATACATACAAAGAAAAACCTAACCCTAAAGAGGACTTTTGAGGTACCACATGTTTGTATAAAAGGTCAAGCTTGACTGCTGATATCTTCCTGATGAAGCCGGCATGAACCAGTGAAACGCATAGAAGTTACAGCAAGCATGTCATCGTCCAAGTCCAATGGGGATGATGAGTGATGATATATTCAGTTTTTATGCGTGTGTAATGTTTACGTGAAATACTGCGGTTTCCTCAAAAATGGCATATATGTTTTTTAACATTTGTAGAATAAAATATTGACCTATTATACAAATGTGTGGTACCTCAAAAGTCCTATTTTTCTAGAGTTAAGTTTTTCTTTGTAGAATTAACTTTATTCAATAAAACATTCTTAAAAAAAACTGTAACGGTTTTGGGGCTTTATTTTTTTGATGATTTTTAATATGTTTAAACTGATGTTTAATATCTTTTTTTTTTTTTTTTGCTCCTTTACTTTTCCAAAGCCACACAACATTTCTTTAAAGTGGACCTTGCACTACAATGCTAGGTTTGCTTATTAAGTACTGCAACATCCCTCGATTTAAAATGGCATTATTATTCCTGTAAAAAAAAGTGAAAAAACAGACTCACATTACTTCTGGCTTTCACACTGGAGATGGGGGTGTGACAATCCTTCTGGCGAGATCCTGGTAATGCTGAGTATCCCAAATCTTACGAGAAGATGCTTCAGCCTGATATTGGAGAATCTTCTTGCAAGATTTTGGATCCTTAGAATCTCCGGGATCTTGCCAGAAGGATTGTGATGTCAACCTTGATTAGGCATCACATTTTAGCAAACAAAAAGTAGAGAAGTATTAGTAGCAGTGTCAGATTTGTAATAGATTGTCAGTTTCTCTTCCAAGCAATATAATGCTGTAAAACAGGCCCTGGAAGATTTGTCAAAGGTAATAGTGAGGTATTGTTTTCTGCTTCAAAGTTGCACTAGTTCCTCAGCTTTTTTTGACCAAGTAACATTATGCTTCTAACCAGCTTACCTAAAAAATCTGTACTACCTAGCAAGAGCCACAATATCTCACCACCCTTTTCTCCTTTCGCACAATACTTATTGTTAGTCTGTACCTACTGTATGTGCTGGGATTTAATACGTGGAGTGATCCTGTGCATTTCACGTCAGCTGCAGAAGGGGTGAACACTGTTTCCTGGGCAAAGGGGATGCTAGCGATTATAAGGAGACCAATCAATATTAACAGCAAATGCACATCTGATGTCAAAATGGAATAAATAGCAACGATGTAAGTCGTGAGTTATCCATAATCATCTCCCTCCTACCAAAGAGCCATCTACACGAGTGCACGCAGCAAATGACCCTGAAAAATGTCATTCTAGCCAAAATGTAAGAGTTCATGTTCCTCAACAGTGACAGAATTCAGTAACTTTTGTGAAGAGCTGGTTATTATGCATGATTTGATATTCAAAGCCATAAGCATGGTTGCTCTCAAATCCATGAAAATTAAATGGGTAAAACAAATACAAATATAAAGGGTATATCTGGAAAAAGCAGACAGAGAGACTAAGATATACTTTAGAAAAAAACTGAAAAACAAACAAAAAACTTTGCACTCAGTATAAACAGTGTACAAGAAAGCAGGACTCTATCATCTGAATACTAGACCAAACACTAAGGCCTCATGCACACAGGACGTTTTTTGACTGTTTTTCAGCAGCTCTTTTCAGCTACAGACGTTTTTTTCTACAGTCAATAAACCCTCCATGTTATCCTATGTGTTCATGCACACATAGGCTGTTATCTAGTGTTGAGCGAACCCGGACTGTAACGTTCGGGTCCGTACCGAACTTTCGGGTGTCCGTGGCACGGACCCGGACCCGGACATTTCAAAAATCGTTCGGGTTCGGTCCGGGGTTTTGCTATTTTACTCCACGTGTTGAGAAGCTGCAGGGCAACCAATCAACAAGCGTTTCACTGGTTTGCCCTTAGAAGCCATCACAGCCATGCCTACTAATGGCATGGCTGTGATTGGCCAGTGCATCATGTGACCCAGCCTCTTTATAAGCTGGAGTCACAGTGCTGCAGTCACATGCTCCTTGGGTTAGTGTAGGGAAAGGTAGCTGACGGCGTGAGGGACACATTTGAGCCATTTTAAGACCTGATCCTGCATCCTGAGATAGATTACTTTACTACTGCTGTCTGTGCTGTTGCTCTGAGGACAGATAGCAGAAATTAGAGATTTCACATACCGCTGCTTTGAGTTGCAGATCAAGCTCTGCATAGAACAACGATCGCTACGATCGTGCTCTACGATCAGATTGTTGGGGGAATTTGAGATTTTTTAAATACCGCTGCTTAGAGTTGGAGATTGCAGATTAAACTCTGTCTAACGAAACGATTGTACGTTCGTACACAACGATCAGATTGTGGGATCGTACACAACGATCATATTGTGGGAGTAATTTCAGATTTCACATACTGCTGCTTTGAGTGATCTGACTGCACTAGGTAGAGGCTTCTGCTTAGAGGGACAGATTCTTGTTCAAAAACCATTGCCTACTCCTATAGGGCCAGCTGTTGCTGTAAGTGACACATTATTGTTCAAAAATCATCTCTCAGTTCAAAGGGGAGAGTTTCCAGGTGTTGCTTAGAGGGACAGATTCTTGTTCCAAAACCATTGCCTACTCCTATAGGGCCAGCTGTTGCTGTAAGTGACACATTATTGTTGAAAAATCATCTTCATCTCCTGTGCCATTATGTGATGAATGTTGGCCACCCAATGTATCAGTAATTACTAATTTCTCCTTCTTCTATTACAATTTGTATTATTGCTGCTGTAGCCCATGTGCACAAGTGTGTTAGAGTATTGATGATAAAATAAAGTAATGATAACAATAATGACTGTCTCTT
>BLSH010036640.1:1748158-1758698 GCA_018402905.1 Glandirana rugosa
AAAACTCACGAAAACCCACAAAAACCTACGAAAATTCACAAACTTGCAAAAATGTCGACTTTTGTCAGGTTTTTTCGGGAGTCGAGAACCCAAAAAAAATGTCGAGTTTTTGCAGTGACGATTTTTGTCAACTATTTATAGCAAATTGGATCCATGCTTTGCTGGGGTTTTTTGCCTTCCTCTGGATCAACTGTGGGTGAAGGATTGTATATGGGATTATTTGGTTGTATGTGTATATGTGTATATTTGTATATACATTTTTTTTTTTTTTTTGGTTGAACTGGATGGACTTGTGTCTTTTTTCAACCTGACAAACTATGGACCAGCAGAACCCGAACGTCCAGGTGTTCGCTCAACTCTACTGTTATCAACTGTTTTTAGCAGTGACGTTTTTGAGCTGTAAAAAAAACCCAAGAGCTGAGGGCTTTTTTGGACTGTTTTCAGCTGTAAAAACGTTCAAACACTTAAAAGCATCCAAAAACACCCAAAAGCACTCAAAAACGCTTAAAAATGTCCATCCCCGATGTTTTTGGACGTTTTAGACCAATTGAAAAAAAAAAAAAAACATCCCTGATAAGCTTCTGGCGTTTTTTGGCTGTTTTTTTAAAGTCCTGTGTGCATGAAGCCTAATAATAAAAAAGCACGCTATGCCTTTAAGTCTTAGCTATAAAACAGTAATCAAAGCATTTCTGGTCTCAGCTGGCAGATGTGATAATTTCACTGATAGCTCCACTCAACGTGTTTCAATGTAACCAATGTCGTTAGGGGACTGGAGATGAATTTTCAGTACTATGGCAATGTTGGTTATGATGAAAAGCATTGGACAGAATGTCAGGAAGGAAGAAACAAGACCAGGCACATAATTACTTGCAAATAAAGAATTCCTGTTAGCCTGACCCAAGAGCACAGGCACACACGTGTGTGCGCTGGCAAGCATGTGCATGCCAGTGTGTGCACCTGCCACTAAGTGGCGCCAAATGGACTTTATAAACCCCTCAGCTACACTAGGACCTTGCCTTATGGTCTACAGCATCCTGCTACCTGCTACCTGTTTCCTGTGTTTGATACTGCTGCCTTCCTGATTCATCTGACAACACTTGTGAAAGGAATATAGACTCAGGACAATCACCAGGCTAGCCTTAGGCAGACCAATAGAATCCTCAGATCTGGGGACACCCATTGAAACACAGGAAACATACAAGGTACGTGTTCAAAAGATGTCCATTTATTAAAAATTAGCATGACTCTTTTGTTACAAAAAGGAAGGTGGGGTTAGTTAATGCAGGCGTGAATCATTAAACAATAGCACATAACTTAGTACCTTTCTGTCACACGCTGGTCCTCTCCCTTGGAATTAGTCATTTCTCTGAAACAGATACATTGTCCTAGAATCGGCTTGGCTACAAATATAACTCCAAGGGCATAGACGAGAAATCATTTACAAGACTTCTATTGTAGTCTCAATAAGACATTATACTGTTCAGACCTAAAATGGAAGTTGCTTTATAAAATGGAGTCTATATTGTTAAGCAGAAGCAAACAAATAAACATCAATATTCCTTCAACTTGTACTCTGCTTGAACTGACCCCTGGCTTGCTCTTTGACCACGTCTCAGCTTTATCCCTTTGATTGTCCGTTTGCCGTTGCCAACTCCAGCCTGTACCCGACTACCGTGCTGCACACTGCCCTGTTCCTGAAGTGTTTGCGGTCTGCTGTCTGCTATATGCCAGCCTGCCAAGTACCCGCTGTCTGCTATCTGCTTCCTGCCAGCCTGAAAAGTACCTGCTGTCTGCTGCCCGCTGCCTGCCAAGTACCTGCTGCCAGTGACCTGCCAGCCTGGATCCAAGCACGCACAGATTTCTCATCTGCAGCTCTCATTATCTGAACTGCTAGGGACTCGTGCCACTCCAGGCTTGCGTGCCTCCTGTTTACTCTATCAGGCGCACCAGGCCGGAGGTGTAAGAGATCGCCTTCCTCTCCACGTCAGGCTCCATCTCCAGGTACGTGACACAGAACTAGCTGTGACATCATCACATCTGGTGGCCCAGAGCAGCAGCATTTCGCTTACTGTCTCTTGCAAGTTTCCATATGTGAGTATCTTTTATCTAATAAACATATTGGTGTCATTACATTATTTGGCTTCCTTGTGTCTTCCTGTTTTTATGGTGCTATGTGATGATTGAGACTGGGCTGAGTGTGTGTTCTGTTGGTCCTATGATTGGCACGGACATGGCAAGTGGAGGCACCCTGGATTCCTACGGTACAAGCCCTATTGACCTCCTGTAATTAGGAGGTCATTTCTTTCTGGTAAGAAGTGTGTGCACCTCGTGTTGAGGGGAATTAGAGTGTTGGCTTTCGGGACCTGATTTGAAATCCATTGGAGAACAGCACCTTTGACAGACATTCAACCTGCACTTTATATTTGTGAATGCATTGGAGCACAATACTTTTACAAACATTTTTACTGCACGTTACATTTGTACTTTTTGAACTGATTTTACACTTTGAGTACAAAATAAGGAGACTTTTATGACCTCGTCAAAGTGATACAAAGGAAAATGCTTGGTATAAACTGAAAGAAAACCTCCAGTAACTTATGATGCTGGACTATAATGGCCAAAACAGTATTAATACAATCTGGGTAACGTGCGTTAAGCGTGCTGTCAGTAAGATTGATGCGTTTCACCAGGTATTTGGCTTTCTCAGGACTCATACAGGAACAGGCTACCTAGAACAATATAATATTAGTACCAAAATACAGCAAGTGAGCCAATAGAGCAATATGGTAAGCAATGATACTTAACCAGTCACCGACCACCCGCTGTGGCTTGATGGCAGCAACATGGTTTGTTATCGAAAAACGCCGTCACCTGACGGCGGCCGCGATAACGAGTATTGTGAGCGTGTGCCGCCGGAGGCGCGCTCGCGCGCTCACTGTGTTCTGGGGGGCCTGGGAGCAGGTACGGTGGACTTGATATCCGCCAGTTACCCCTGATCACCCCCCCCGAGCAACAGAACGGTCACAGATCGCCGCCATTACTAATAAAATATTAAAATTAAATGAAAACCCCATAAATTAATTCTCATCTTTTGTAAACGTGGCAACTTTTGGGGAAACCAATCAATAAATGCCGATTGCGATTTTTTTTACCAAAAATATGAGGAAGAATATAGATCAGCCAAAACCGATGAAAAAAATGTTTTTTTATAATTTTTTTGGATATGTATTTTAGAAAAAACTAAGAAATATTGTTTTTTTTTGCAAAATTGTCGCTCTTCTTTTGTTTATAGCAATGATCAGAAATGACACAGAGGATTGGGACTTTATATGACACACGAGTGTGAGAGAAAGATACTGGATGGATATGGTAAAACAATTTATTTTAGAAATAGAACAATATTTTCATAGTATACATCATATAGTCAATATTCAAATAGGTCAGTACAGACCCAATATATAATATGTGTACATGGATACAAGGATACAAAGCATACATTTGATGGTATACAAAAAATTGCCCCATCCATCACATTGATATGGTTATGTAAAATGTTCCATTATTGATAAACCTGCGTTTGTCCATGACCTCCAAGTACCCCCGCAGGGGGTTGGTCTAGAAGACCTTGTAAAAAATTGTTTTAGGTACAGCGTTTGACGGCAGCTGGTGGCTCTACGCACGTTTCGTGACTGAATGTCACTCATCAGGAGCAGGCTCGTCACTTGTCTAAGGTAAAAAAAATAAAATAAAAATTCATATAGATATATTGGGAAAGATCACCATGCGGGAGGAAACGATAATCCTCCATAATAAAAATTCCCAAGAAAACCAGCCTGTTGTATCCAAGGACCGTACACACGCAGGCAGGGAGGGGGGAAGCCAACAAGGGGCCTCCACAAACGGGAGCTGAGGCGGGATGCATGGCAGCAAGGTCCCCCCCAGGTAAGCCAACATGCAGGCACGGGCGTCTCCAGGGTGAATGTGTGTCTAGTGAAGGAATGGATAGTGATATAAGACTGAGTGGAAGATAATTGTGAGCAGGTGCATGATGAGGGACTGAGGAACTGTGGTTGGGGAAAAAAAAAAAAAGGCAAAGGGGACGGTGGGGGTTGAGAATAATGGTAAAAACTAGTGATGTATGTAGGTGCTATTATGGGTGACCATACCTAAAAAAGTGGAGATAGCATGATTGAGTGCATGGTAATGGCTGAAATAATTGAGAATAATCCAGGAGACGCCAGGTGCCGCAAGAGGCACGCCTGATAAGGGCCCAGCCGCCAATAGGCCCGCCAACGTCACACACGCGGGGGCAGAGGGGAGGTGAGAGGAAGCCCGACGGGGGGCTGTGCTCCAACTCCTAAACGCCCGCGAGCGTGGGTACCCAATCAGCGTACAGCATCAAGAGATGCCGCACGCATGGCCGGTGGCGTGACGTTGACGCACAGCGGGGAAACCCGCCCCTCCATGGGACGTGGGAGCGGGGGAGGAGGGAATCCATGGTGTGCGTCGCAGCTCCCGGCGTGGTGAACCAGGCCAACCCCCTCCCCCCCAACCCAGGGGAGGCCAGACCAGGGAGGCAAAGGCTGGGAGTACCAACATTGAGAGAAAAAAAAAAAAAAACATTAGGCCAACATAGCTGAACGCAGAGGGAATTAATGGTTAAAACATAATAAGATAGAACCCAGGAGGTCAAAATGAGAACCTGCACTGTGGCAGGTAATGAAGATACATTATAACATTCTCACAAACGTGTGTCCATCCCTAATTCATACTGACATAAAAGGCAGGGGGCAAAAATCGGGACTTTAAATGAAGACTTGGCTGGGTAGAGGCACAATCTTCCATCCCTATAATTGGAATAAAAAGAGAAAGCTAAAAAAAGCTAACTGGGAGGGGATTGGGACTTTATATGACACACGAGTGTGAGAGAAAGATACTGGATGGATATGGTAAAACAATTTATTTTAGAAATAGAACAATATTTTCATAGTATACATCATATAGTCAATATTCAAATAGGTCAGTACAGACCCAATATATAATATGTGTACATGGATACAAGGATACAAAGCATACATTTGATGGTATACAAAAAATTGCCCCATCCATCACATTGATATGGTTATGTAAAATGTTCCATTATTGATAAACCTGCGTTTGTCCATGACCTCCAATTATAGGGATGGAAGATTGTGCCTCTACCCAGCCAAGTCTTCATTTAAAGTCCCGATTTTTGCCCCCTGCCTTTTATGTCAGAAATGACACAGAGGTGATCAAATACCACCAATAGAAAGCTCTATTTGTGGGGGAAAAAGGATGCAAATTTTGTTTGGGTACAACATCGCACAACCACGCAATTGTCATTTAAAGCGACGCAGTGCCGAATTGCAAAAAGTGCTCTGGTCCTAAACTGGGAAATCCTTCCGGGGCTGAAGTGGTTAAATAACATCATGCTTGACATATTCCAGTGTACATGCAATAGCCATGTCATGGGTCCTATTCCTATTCCTCCTCAACTTTCCTCTGATATTTAGCATCTAATGGTAATTTGGCTGCACAAATTCACCCATTTTCTATCTTTACCCCTAGTTATAATATGTGGCAGAACATCTGACTATGTGTACTATATTTTAGGTAGCATCCTCAGTACCTGGTTCTTTCAACCTGAATGCTTAGTCATCTGCAAAAATAAGCTATCTGCTTCTCTCCTGGTACTCTTAATAGGTCCTTATTCAAACCCATTCCTCCAGATACTGACACTCTAAATAGGTATATATTTAAATTAATTCCTCCAGATACCAAATATATTTAAAAAAGATTTTGAATTCAAGCACAATCTATGTTAAACTCCAGAAGCTTATTGACTTGAAAGGCTATGTCACAGAGAAATGATTCTGAATTATGCCCCGTTCATTAACTGTCATATTGTATGGCCCTAACATAAAAACTTCCATGAAGAGAATTTTAGCTATCTTTGTAGGAAGCTATATAAAAAAATTCATATACTAAAAAAAAAGGTTTTAACATTAGCTAAATATTGTTAAAGACTATACACACTGCCACCACTCGAGTGCTAGAGAATATAGGTTAAGCCCAGAATATGAACTTCTTCCCATACATTCATCCAATTCCCATGATGCCATAGCCCCATTCATGGCCTTACACCTCTTTTCAGATCAAGACAATCTTCAAATGATATTAAAACCACAAAAAAGAGAGTGATCTGGCTTAGTGCATGACCTGTAGCACCAAAAATCTGATGACTGGACTGTGAGGAAGAGGACTTTTCCATCAAAACATGTCAGTTAATGTTTGTCCATTGCTGAAGGAGTACTTCTATTGATAATACCAATGATGAAGATGTGAAGAGGTCCCATCCATAGGATGTAACAGATGATTACATGCCTGTTATTTTAACACTTTTGTGAGTATTTGATAAAATTTGATAAATAAAGTCATGTCAGAGGTAATGCATGAGGTGGTTGCTTTCTATCATTTTATGATATTAGCTCTAAATAATACAAAATGGTGATAGTTTTTCTATCAAAATATTAAATAAGTTTGTGATGGTAAAAGGCTAAACTAGTGTAAATAAATTGCCCCCGATGATGTCATTTCTGACGAAACATGCAGGGTGGAGTCCATGTTTGATGTTACCACACAAGCCGAGTTTGTTTACAAGTGGACCAGTTCCCGGGATCTATTGATTTTCTCATGCTGGATTTTATCTGGATTTCTGTAAGTCCTTAGCATCACTTTGTTTTCATAAAACACCATATGGTTTTACACGATGTGGGTAATTTCTTTCTTCCTCGTGGGTTGTGAGTTGGAGTGATTTGCATTATCAGCCATGACACCATCCTCTTCAACCTAAAGCAGAGGGAATTGTTCTAATTGTTGGTATATTATCCATGCCTATCTAGACTCTTATCATTTGGAGTTTTAGTGTTCTGATAAGCAAACATTTTGTATGATTCACGGTGGAGGTGCACTTGGGTGAGGTTTCATAAATCACCTTATTCACTCCTTGAACATCCATCGAGATACTTTTGCTTTTTATCACCAATAAAATCCTTTTTGAGCTCTACATTAGCTGTTATATATGGATTTTTCATTGTTCCACTTTTGATTACTTAGCACAGCAACTTACGTTTTATAAAAGGCTAAACTAGCTGCTTGCACATTGAAAGAAAGTCTTTAGAATATACATTGCATCGCAGGTCAACAACCTCAGTATTTCATTACAAAGAGTTGTAAATGTTTAACGTGTAGTGTTGTTATGTACATGTATATCAATATTTTCTGCAATATTTTAACAGCAAGACATTTCTTTTTCCATTGTCCATAATATTTACAAATGTTTTCTATTAAGATGTCTACTGTTTCTTTCATCCACAGATGTAGACAATATCTGGTCCAGTTGGAAACAGCATAACTACAAATAAAAATAGCATGCAATGGATATCTTGGCATTCATAGTCTTGTAAGCCAGTGAATTCAAGTGTAACAATATGGAGTCCATGTTCAAAGCCTGGGCTTCTCGGGATTTGTTTACAGATGCTAGTATAAACAAGGAAATCTAGCTTTTGAGCTCACAGCATGACTGCGACATTGTGTTTTTCTTACAGGGACAGAAAACTATGCATAATAATCAGCAGGTTATTTGGTATTTAAATTCCAAAATGTGGTTTCAATTATAACTATTCAAAGACACAGCTGAATTAAGATAACTTTACTGTTAACTCTATAGTTTTCCTTATTGATTACCATGCCGATGCATTATAGCGCAAACATGTTTTTTTTTTTTTGAATGTAGGTTACTAAATAACAATAGTACAATAACATGGAAAATAACAAGAGATTTTGACGGGTGAATGAATGAACTACAAGTACCTTTGCAGCTTTCAGTGTAAAACTGCCTGCTCGTTTGATGTGCGGGCTGACAGCTGACACTCACAATCTGCTGGAGTCCTGCATGGCACCAGTGATCTGCAATACTTTCTTGGCTCAAAAAAAAAATAGTACATGCACATTTTTTTTACCTGCATTTTTTTAAGAAACTGAACTTATCCTTTGAAACAGCTCCTATCCCCTTTTTACTCCTATACTAACTACCCTGTAAAAGGAAGATGCATATACTTGCCTATTCTCAGGGCTCTTCGGTCTGGGCAAGTGATCTCCCCAGTTGGAGAGGAGAGAGTGGTGACAACAGATAGAATGCCTGGGAGGCAGGGCTGGTGCAAGGATTTTTGAAACCCTAGGCGAAACCCCATCTTGCTGCCCCCCCTTGGCTTCACCCATGACCCCACCCACTTTGCCCTGTCCATGTATATGATGGAGGAGGCGAAGGGGGAGATTTTTGCAGCGTCTCTCTACCTATTTATTTAGCCATGGTCCACAGGCCCACACCTGTGACAAATAATGGCACTGGCTTGCTTCCTCATGCCAGCCGTGACCCGCAGGTATATGGACAGGCTAGGGTAGCATATGGACAGGCTGGGGTAGTATATGGACAGGCTGGGGTAGTATATGGACGGGCTGGGGTAGTATATGGACAGGCTGGGGTAGTATATGGACAGGCTGGGGTAGTATATGGATAGGGGCTGGGTGCCCTGGGCGGCAGTGCACCCTAGGCGGCCGCCTAGTTCGCCTAGTGGTAGAGCCGGCCCTGCTGGGAGGTGACATCGCCCATATGCTTGCTATGGAGCATCCGTTGTTGGCTGTCCCTCCTCTCCCCTGAAGCTGGTCGTTGCGAGAAGATCACATGATCAGACTGGAGCGCCCTGAGAATAGGTAAGCATAAGCATCTTCTTTCTACAGCCCTGTTGACCAACCTGCGGCCCTTTGGTATATAACATGCAGCCCTCTGAACTCAGCAGTCTATAGTGGGAACATTGATTAGGGTAATAGCATTGATCTCAACTAGCCTCATATAACATATTCGCTGTCAAATATGTAGCACGTCCATACCATCTGGCCCTTATTTCTTCAATTAGGTCTGCCTTTTCTGACGGTCTTCTCAAGCATTAAATATATTGAACATTATATGCAGCCCTTTGGTGATGTCAGGCGCTCCACTTTTGGCCCCCTTTAGATCATTATTTGACAACCAGTGTTCTATAGAGTAGTTAGTATAGGAGTTAGAGGGTGTGTGGGAGTAGTTTTAAGCTTAGATAGAGCTAGCCTAGACTTCCACTTTAAAGCTGATCTGTGTACATGCATTTAATAACATAGTGGTTAACTCTGAGATCTTGTAGAGTTGGGCTCCTGGACTCATATCTCACTAAACGTATAGCATACTATTTTTGAAGTTTTAAAGTAGGTTCTGTATTTTGGTGCAGACAAAATTTCCAAAAGAAAAATAGCAGACAAAGTAATTTTTCATGATCAAAAGTGTCATTTTGTAGAAGTAAAGCCTAAAAATAAAAATTTGATGGCAGGTAGGGCTTTTTGACAGTAAACACTTTTCTTCCCAAAAAACTCCTTTTTTACCTGCTAGCGTTTTTTTAACCGCTTGCTTACCGGTCGCTGTCATAATACGGCAGTAAGTTGGCGCTGCTGTGCGAATCGCCTTAGCTGTATGTCGGTTTGCACAGAGGCGGGTTGGGCGGACTCGATGTCTGCAAGCAACCCGCGATCACCTGTTACAGAGGCAGAACGGGGATCTGCCAGTGTATACACGGCGGATCTCCGTTCTGTGAGGGGACATATGACAGATCTACTGTTCCCAGTAATCGGGAACAGTTAGATCTGTCATGCCCCTGCCAACCCCGTCCCCACACAGTTAGAAGACAGTAAGGGAACACACTTAACCTCTTGATCGCCCCCTACAGGTTAACCCCTTCATTGCCAATGACATTTATACAGTAATCAGTGGCTATTTTTAGTGGACCACTAGCATACCGGAAGTGATGAGGTAGGACGAGCTCGCAGCTCGTGGAGTTTTGCACTGTTTTTAATTTTTAAATGTGAGTGTATATTATTGAGATTTTAATAAATAGTGTTTTTATTATAAACGATATCACACTATTTTGGGCATTCCCTTCCTCCCCCTTTTTACCCTCTATTGGAGCGATATTTGAGGAGTGTGTAGGATACAGCCACCTTCCATCAGAGAGTGATATCCAGATGACCACCATTCACCACTAGACATTGCTGGAGACGGGGAGGAACAGCTAGGAGTGACCAGGAGAAGTTGTTTGCGGGTCGGTGCACCCACACATGCTGGTACCCCACAGCACTAAGGTGAGAGGCCACCCTGCACATAGGTGTTTGCACTGTGGAAGAAGTGACACCTCTGTTGTTTTTACCCACATGGAATAGCATTGGAAGATTCCTTTTCATTTTCCTGTGTTGTTTGTTGACTGCACCAGAGTTTCTCAAAATGGAGTTCTACTGATTAAGCACATAGTCTGTTTATCCACACAGACCAACATAAGAAGATATTTATTATTATTATTTTTTTTTGTGTTGTTTATGCTGGGACTGCACCAGTTTCTCAAAATGGAGTTTTGTTTATTAAGCACATAGTTTGTGCATC
>BLSH010036640.1:1758708-1770963 GCA_018402905.1 Glandirana rugosa
AGTTTTTAGTAGAGGATCAAGTTTTCCCTCTCAAGGGTCCACAATGAATCTCCCTGTCTAAGAACAAGGTTTGGGTAACGGATGAGGAAATCCCGGTTTGGAACAAGAATCTGTCCCTCTAAGTAACACCTGGGAACTCTCCCTTTTGAACTAGGAGATGATTTTTGAAAAATAATGTGTCACTTATAGCAACAGCTGGCCCTACATCTGAGTCAACCAACTTCTGGCACCTGTGAACAGGTATTCCAGCCCAGGATGATTGGACTACATTCCACAGTTCTTCTCTAGTTCTTGGTTTTGCCTCAGAAACTGCTTTTTCGATGTCGCCCCACAAGTTTTCTATTGGATTAAGATCCGAGGATTGGGCTGGCCACTCCATAACGTCAATCCTGTTAGTCTGGAACCAAGATGTTGCACGTTTACTGGTGTGTTTGGGTCGTTGTCTTGTTGGAACACCCATTTCAAGGGCTGTTTGACTGCTGTTATTTTGAACACAACTGTAGGTGTTTGCACTGTGGAAGAAGTGACACCTCTGTTGTTATTCCTATATGGAATAGCATAGGAAGATTCCTTCTCATTTTCCTGTGTTGGTTATGTTGAGAGTGCACCAGAGTTTCTCAAAATGGAGTTCTATTAATTAAGCACATAGTCTGTTTACCCACAGAGACTAACATCATTTTTTATTTTTTTTTTGTGTTGTTTATGCTGGGACTGCACCAGTTTCTCAAAATGGAGTTTTATTAATTAAGCACATAGTTTGTTTATCCATTTATGCATGCTCACTAGTGTGAGGCTTTATTTTTGTTATAGTCCACTGGACCTTTTCTTATTAGCAGCGAATTAGCACTTTGTGACTGTGTGTGAACACTGTATTATAAGTTTTGCCATTTACTTAGTGTTTAGCACTTGTATTACCACACTTGCATACCATCTCAGATCACAGCGCAACACCACTACACACTATATTCACTCACCTGGGCACTGATTCACCCATAGGTGTTTGCAGCAGTGGATCACAGTATTCATTTTAACCCCTTCACTTCTGTGGTAGCGCAGGAGTACCCCAGACATTTTTATTTTTAGCTTTGATCGCTGTATAAATGTCATTGGTCTCAAAAAAGTGTCAAAAGAGTCCAATCTGTCCATCACAATACCGCAGTCCTGATAAAAATTGCAGATCGCCGCCATTACTAGTAAAAAAATAAAAATACAATAAAAGTGCCATAAATCTATTCCTATAGTTTGTAGACGCAATAACTTTTGCGCAACCCAAATAAATATATACAACTAGTGCAATTTTTTAAACCAAAAATATGTAGAAGAATATATATCGGCCTAAACTGAGGAAGAAATTTTTTTTTTTTTTTTCTTTTTTTGGATATTTATTATAGCAAAAAGTAAAAAATATTTATTTTTTTTCAAAATTGTCCCTCTTTTTTGTTTATAGCGCAAAAAATAAAAAATGCAGAGGTGATCAAATACCACCAAAAGAAAGCTCTATTTATGGGAAAAAAGGATATCAATTTTGTTTGGGTACAACGTCGCATGACCACGCAGTTGTTAGTTAAAGTGACGCAGTGCCGTATCGCAAAAAGTGCTCTGGTCAGGAAGCGGGTAAATCCTTCTGGGGCTGAAGTGGTTAAAATCTGTACCATGACTGCAGCACATGGGGCCAAGTGCTATAAGATGTAGCTACAGTGCAGATACACGAAAGTTACCTCATTAGTACCTGTTAAAGATGGGTGAAACAGGAAGCCGTCAGACCCAAAAGAAGAAAGAAATGCATCACTGACGGTGATAGAGTAAATGCTGGGAGCTCAGAACTCAAATGTATGTAACACATATATGTGGCCCCACTGCACTGGACTGCATGTATGCGTATCTCCCCCTGTGCTGGAAGTGTGCCACACAGCACGCTCCCAGCACAGAGACCGGGGTCTCACGAGAGCCCCAGGCCCCCTACTAATGATCAAACTCCCGATTTCGGGTCACCCAATCACTGTGGCAGCCTCTGAATGGCTACCACAGTGATCAGTCACTGTGAAGCCCATCCCTGTGTTTTTCTCTCTGCGAATGGAGAGGAAACAGTGGGGTTGATTTACTAAAACTGGAGAGTGCAAAATCTGCTGCAGCTCTGCATAGAAACCAATCAGCTTCTAGTTTTTTTTGTAAAAGTTTAATTGAACAAGCTGAAGTAGAAGCTGATTGGCTACCATGCACAACTGCACCAGATTTTGCACTCATTTTTGCTTTTGCAGTTTTAGTAAATAAACCCCAATGTATCTGTCTCTTTTCTTGCAGAGAGGAAAGACTAATTTTGCTTAAGCATTAAGATTTGCTTTAACCTTAGGCGTGAAGGGGTTAACTTAAACCAAACCCTAAACCTACTGTGGGAGATTAACTCGTGGGGATCAACTTTCCGGAGGAAAAATAGTCAGCATGCAGGCAACTTACCACTAACACACAGGAGACACCGCTCTGATCAGTGGAGCTTGGATTTGGGCAATCAGGTGCTACATCTCCCCCAGGTGCTCAGGCTCCACAGATGTCCTCCATACATTCCAATAGGTTAGCAAGATCAAAGCAAAAGATGAGCCGGCACTCTTGGGGATCAGATAATAAAGTGTTTTTATTCCATCGTGGCAATGGCAATCAACAGCCATTGCCGCGTTTCGGCAGCAATAATGCGCCTTGTTAACAGCTTACTTTCTAGTGAAATAACAGACATATAAATACATTTTACAGGCTCTCATAGTCTGGTGTGTCTCCTCCCACATTTAATTGAGTGATAATCGCTAATGATCTATCTGGGAGTTCAAACACTACCATACTATGGGTACAAAAACAAACACAATAGAGCTAGTTCTCATAAAAAGATACAAAGTATATGTATTTACATAAAAGAGAAAGTGAAAAGATACAAAATGCTGCACACATGTGTCAGTGTGTTATACTTTTACAAAAATCGCTACTAGTAGGTGAAGGAAAAGACCAGACGACTCTAAATTTGTTCCTGGAAAGTTCATATATTTTTTTACATACTAAATCAAAAGGATGGTCAAAATCCATAGTTCTATAGATGAAGATATGACATCTTCAATCTGATAGAAATGAAGCCAAAACGAATATAAGTTAAAGTAAATAAATTTAGATGTTAATGCAATAATGAAAGAGTACAGGGGATGGTCGACCATTCTCAGTACTCTTTTACCATTGCATTAACATCTAAATTTATTTACTTTAACTTATATTAGTTTGGGGTTGCGATTCCCAATTCTGACTGTGGATGACGACATCATCCAAATAGGCGGCTGCATAGGGGCGATGTGGCCTCAAGGTTTTGTCCATCATTATCTGGAAGGATGCAGGGGCCCCATGCAGCCCAAACGGCATTCGCTTGTACTGGAAAGACCCCTCTGGGGTAGAAAAGGGCATTTTCTCTTTTGCTGACTTCGTTAAGGGGATCTGCCAGTAGCCCTTAGGTAGGTCTAGGTTTATTATATACCGGGCACCTCCCAACCTGTCCACCAGTTCGTCAACCCGCGGCATCGGGTATGCGTCAAATTTAGACACGTTATTCAGCTTCCTAAAATTGTTACAGAACCTGATAGTGCCATCGGGCTTTGGGACCAGCACTATAGGGTTCGACCAGGTGCCGTGGGACTGCTCTATCATGTCTAAATCCAACATGGTTTTTATTTCCTTCGCCATCGCCTCCCGTCTAGCCCCAGGTATTCGGTAGAGTTTTACATTTACCCGGACCCCTGGATCAGTCCCCGACCTATAACATGCCAAAGGCATTTGGCCTCCTCCAGGCCTATGGCACACTTTTTCAGGTTGGCTGTTAAACCTGCTACCCTAGAATCTATGACTGCTTGTATTCGGGGCAGATGCGATTCCCAATCTGGACTGTGGGTGACCACATCATCCAAATAGGCGGCTGCATAGGGGCGAGTTACAGAACCTGATAGTGCCATCGGGCTTTGGGACCAGCACTATAGGACTCGACCAGTTGCTGTGGGACTGCTCTATCACATCTAAATCCAACATGGTTTTTATTTCCTTCGCCACCGCCTCCCGTTTTGCCTCAGGTATTCGGTAGGGTTTTACATTTATGCGGACCCCTGGTTCTGTGATTATGTCATGTTGTAGTCCGGGTAATGGAGAGAAAAAAATCTCTATTTCTACATCATTTTGTTGCGTTAGTGACAAGGACTCAGTTATAGGGACGTCTGGGGTCATGAATAGCCTGTCCTCTTGAGGAGTGGGCACTGCCACTAAAGTCTCTCTGTCTTTCCACGGTTTTAAGAGATTCACATGGTAAATTTGCTCAGGTTTCCTTTTCCCTGGCTGGTAAACTATGTAGTTCACGTCCCCTACTTTTTCTTTAATCTCAAAGGGACCCTGCCACTTTGCTAGGAATTTACTTTTCAACAGTGGGTACTAGTACCAGCACACTGTCTCTGGGGTTGAAAGTTTGGGTTTTGGCACCCCGATTATAAACCCTTCTTATGTTATGTTCTCGCACTAGGGGCAGGCTTGCTGCAATTTGATCCTGCATCAGGCAAATATGTAAGATGACGCTCCTATATGGGGTGGCCGCTCCTTCCCATGTCTCTTTTGTGACATCTAGCAGACCCCTGGGATGTCTACCATACAAGAGTTCAAATGGGGAATACCCCGTAGACGCCTGCAGAACCTCTCGTATGGCAAACATAAGATACGGCAGCAACATATCCCAATCTCTCCCATCTTTTTCCACTACCTTTTTCAACATGCTTTTGAGCGTTTTATTAAACCTCTCCACAAGTCCATCCATTTGGGGCTGGTAGACCGAGGTACGGAGATGGGAGATTTTATACAACCTGTACAATTCCCTGGTCACATGGGACATAAATGGGGTGCCCTGATCCATTAAGGCCTCTTTAGGGATCTCCACCCGACTAAACACCTGGACAAGCTCCCTGGCGATAGTCTTAGCGGAGGTGTTCCGCAAGGGTATGGCTTCAGGATAGTGGGTCGCATAGTCCAGGATCACCAGGATGTGCTGGTGTCCCTGGGCAGATTTTACTACTGGTCCCACGAGATCCATGCCAATTCGCTCAAACGGCACTTCAATTATGGGAAGTGGGACAAGGGGACTGTGAAAATGGGGTGACGGGGACGTCATCTGACACTCAGGGCATGAGTCACAATACTCTTTGACATCTGCATGCAACCCGGGACAGAAGAATCTCTGGATTTTTCTCTCCTTGGTCTTATCCATACCCAGATGCCCCCCCATTATGTGCCCATGGGCTAGATCTAGCGCCATCCTGCGAAAGGGTTTGGGAACCACTAGCTGTTTGACCTTGTCCTCCCCGCAATTCACCACCTGATACAACAAATTATTGTTAAGAGCCATGTAGGGAAAAGACATACCCCAATTAGGGTCCACAGGTTCCCCATCAATAACCTTCACGTTTTCTATGGCTCTAAGGATAGTGACATCCCGTAGTTGCTCTGTACAGAAGTCCTCTCTCCGGACCTCTAAGTCAGGTACAACATTTGGTTCACTCTCACGGTCAGGGTCAGAGACATTGTCTGCGTCATTAGCCTCCAGCTGGGAGCTATCTTCCAGCTCCTCCGGCTCCCCAGCCAATGCAGGAAAAGGAAGAGGGTCTCCTCCTTCCTTGGTCCTGCCACCAATCTCAATTTCGATTTGGCAAAAAGGTTCGGATGAGAGTTCCCGTGTTTCTGCAGTAAGAGGAGCTCTCTCCTCCAGACTCCCTGTACCTGCGCATAACCTCCAAAAATGAGGAAAATCCCTGCCCACTAGGGCATCATACAGCAGTGAAGGTACCACCCCCACTGAATGAGTCACACTGCCCCAAGGGGTGTCAATCTCAACCGTCTGGTAGTCACGAGTGTCCCCATGGATGCAAATGACCCCGACAGTGCTAAGGTGTAACCTTGCAGAATTTACACAATTGCTTTTTACCAACGTAACTACACTACCAGAGTCAAGCAGGGCAATGACTGGCTTTTCATCAACAAAAATAACACACATTTGCCTCTCCATGCGATTTGAACATGATGCCGTATATGCGACCTGTGCAAAAAGAGAAAGGCGTCTATTCATATAAGTATAATCACATTGCATGGGTTCATCATTCAAGGGACAATTGGCAGCAATATGGCCCAATGCATGGCATCGGTAGCACTGTATGTGTTCTACACCCTGTCGTTTCCAGGGTCCCCAAGACCTTCCTGACTTCTTTATCCAGTCTCCAGGTCTAGAGCCCACAGTCTCTTTAACCGCAGCAGTCTTATCAAATTTCCCCACGCCCTTGAACCCTGGAACAGTCTTACTGGGTCAGTCGTGCGATCTTTCACCCCTAGACATATTGGAGTGGGGCGTAGATAGGTGCAACAAGTCCTCAGCAGCAGTGTATCTCTACACTAGGTCCACTAGTTGGTTGGCGGTTTTGGGGTCCCCATGATTGACCCACTTCCTCAAAGCAGTGCACGTAGATAGCGGTCCATAACCATACGCTCCACAATCGAGGGACCTGGCAAAGTCTCCGGCTGTAGCCACTTCCTGGTGAGGTGGACCAGGTTGAACATCTGCAAGTGGGCTGGCTTGTCGGTGCGGTAGGTCCACTGATGCACCCGTTGGGCCCGGACTGCCATAGTGACCCCTAGCCATGCGAGTATTTCTGCCTTTAGAGTCTCATAGTCCTGGGCTTTATCTGGTTCAAGATCAAAATAGGCTTTCTGGGGTTCACCAGTCAGCAATAGTGCCAACAATACTGCCCACTGTGCTTTTGGCCATCCTTCGCAAAGAGCGACTCTTTCAAACGTTGTGAGATACGCCTCCACCGCATCCGCAGGAGCCATCTGCCTTGGGGAGAATTTATCAAAAATGGAGAAGACAGAATCTGGATCAGCTTGTTCAGGCCCCATTCACTTGGGCGCTGAGGCCTGTGTATCATGAACCAGCCTTTTTTTTCAGCATCTCTAGTATCCAGGTGCTGCATGCAGACGCAGCGGCTGCACCGACACATCCACTTGTCCTAATGTGACAGGCATACGGGTGTGGGTGAATGACCATGAAAGCATACAGTGTGCATTTGGGGCCACTCACCCGCACCTGCAAGCCTACCATATTAGTATAAGCAGTCGCTGAGTTCCAATAGACTTGAATGGGATCCCTACATGCAGCATCTGGAGTCTTGAGATGCCGGGAAAAAAAATGCCCCTTCATGATCTACAGTCCTCAGAAGCCACATAAACAAGACCTTAAGCTTGGAAAATGAAAGGTTAAAGCTGATTGGTTTCCAGGCATGGCTGCTCCAGATTCTTTTTTTTTTTTCATTGCTAGAGAAGTCTGTGTCCAAAAAAAAGTCTAGTTATAAAAAAAATATATAAGGGCTTAATCTTGATCTAGGTTAGCATTAAGAGGGTCATACATTGATATTTTTTTTTAATTCAGCTAGCAGGCTGATTGAAAAAAACGAGCAGATTCCTCCCTGCATGCTATACAGTGTGGATAGACTAAACTCCCACTGTACCTACTGTTTTTTGACAGCTGACCCTTCTGGCTGTCAGAATACCTGAACAGCGGCTGTATCTGATTGGATGCAGCTGCTTTTTGTCCAATGTTTTTCTGCTCGGCTCCGCCAACTTTTCAGTTGAGGGATATAGGCCTGGAGGAGGCTGACAGGGTCATCCACTGAGTGAATTTTGGTTTCTCAGGAACAAGTGGAAATCTGTATAGTGTATAGCCAGCTTTAGTAGCAGTGTCTGTGCTAAGGTCAGTGGCAGTGTTCATTTCAGTGTCAGTTTTATTAGAAAAGAGAAAGGTTATATTTTTAGCATAAGTGGCAGTGTGTTTAGGTAAGATAAAAAGCAAACTGCACACGCTTGTTGCTTGATGCTACTGGGGGTACAAACAACAACTGTTGCACATGTTTGTGGCAACTTCATTCATGTCAGGAGTAGGAATATTTTTTCTGGTGATGTGTTATGGTAATGGCATGAATTATAAACTTTTAAAAATAAATCTTTTTACTATTTGGGCCTGTTTTCCTTTGATTAAAAAATCAAGAACTATCCATTAATGTTTACCAAAGCGTGAAGGCTCTGGAGAAAGCAAGATATAACTGACCTGGCGAGCCTTGAGATTTTGCATTGCTTTAGAGGGTGCACGACTAAAAAAGATGAGAAAAGCTGCCTTAAATCTCAGCCTATCCTCTGAACCTAACCCTTAACCACGTCTGGACCGCCCGCCGTCATTAAATGGCGGAATTTTGCCGTTGGATACCGTTGATATGGTAGCAGATAGCGGGCGGCCGACTTTCAGATAAAAGTGGTCTCTGCGGCGGATTCACAGCAAGATCACTTTTATCGGGGGGCCCCCTCCTCCCGCCACACTACAGTCATCTCCGCTACTTATCGGAGCCGCCGGTAGCAGCGGAGACAATCCTGCTGCCCCAATGCCTGGGTGCCGAGTCAGGGTTAGATGGCCCCCGCTTGGCTCCATAGCATTGCAGGGCAGTAGCGACGTCAAACATCCCAAAGCTCTTAAAGGAGGAATTTTTTTAAAATTACATTTTAGTGTAAATATGAGATCTGAGTTTTTTTTGACCCCAGATCTAATATTTAAGAGGTCCTGGCATGCTTTTTTCTATTACAAGGCATGTTTACATTTCTTGTAATAGGAATAAAAGTGATCAATTTTTTTTTTAAAAATTCGGTGTAAAAAAAAAAAAGTAAAATAAATAAGAAAAAAAAATTAAAGCGCCTGTCCTGCCGAGCTCGCGCAGATAAACAAACGCATACCTAAGTCCCGCCCACATATGAAAACGGTGTTCAAACCACCCATGTGAGGTATCGCCGCGATCGTTAGAGCAAGAGCAATAATTTTAGCACTAGAACTACTCTGTATGGAGATTTTTAAGTGCCAAAGTTTGTCACCATTCCACAAACGGGCTCAATTTTGAAGCGCGACATGTTGGGTATCAATTTACTTGGCGTAACATTATCTTTGACAATATGGAAAAAAATTGGGCTAACTTTACTGTTGTCTTATTTTTTAACTCAAAAAAAGTGTTTTTTTTCCAAAAAAATCTCGCTTGTAAGACCGCTGCGCAAATACGGTGTGACATAAAGTATTGCAATGACCGCCATTTTATTCTCTAGGGTGTTAGAAAAAAATATATATATAATGTTTGGGGGTTCTAAGTAATTTTATAGCAAAAAAAAAACAAACTGATTTTAAACACCAAATCTCAAAGAGAGGCTCGGTCCTTAAGTGGTTAATCTAAGTACACCTATTACTAAACCTGAACATAATCCCTAAATCCAAATCTTCACCTTAGCCATAAATCTTACTTTAATGCTCAGATGAAACTCTTTACCAACCAAACCCCAAAGCTCTTAAGCTAACCCCTAACACCATCACATGACCCTTAACCCAATCCTTAAACCTCATCATAACCCTCAAACTTAAAGTATATCTAAACACAAAACTGTTTTATAGTTTTGGACGAGGTGATTGTAGCTGTATTAGTGCAATTGCGACAGAGAAAATTGAGTACTGTCCTTGATTTTTTTATTTGCACTAACATACAATTTTTCAGGACAAGCTTTCGGGGTGTGTCCCCTTCTTCAAGGTCCAAGCAGTACTCACTCAAAGTTTTGGACAAAATAGGGAAGGATTTAAGAAAACTCTGTCAGATTTTTATTGATACCTGTATCATGTTAGAGGGATTTATTCTTTCAAGTTATCACTGTCACTGGGACTGAAAGTGGAGAAAAACACAACATGAGTTGTCACGAGAACGGTATAGAAGTGAAATATTCTAATGGGGACACTTGTTTGTTTGGCAACTGTCTAAGAGGGGATTACCCTCACTTTGGAGAGATTTTCACTGCAACGGTACACTAATTCCTGGAGTTCAGGGAAAATGTAAGCGCTTTTTATCACACTTTTATTCATTTGAGAAATGTCAAAGCAGCACAGTGGTCTGCCCACACAAGAATGAACGCAAACATATTTCGGCTTTCCAGATTTTTTGTTACACAGCTTTATTTAGTAGAGATGAACTCACTGTTCGATTTAAACACAGGTTAAATCTGAACTTTGTTCAGTGGGTGCCATATGTCATATATAGTAGTGTTTTTTCTACCTGCACTATATATGACAGCTTCTGCAGGGATAGCACTGACATTACTGAGCAAATATGGCGGCATATTGATGAGGATCTTCATTCACTGGATGACCTGATTGCTGATGATTTTAAATTGTGGGATTTATTTTATTTTAATTTAACCGGTTGCTGACCACCCCACGTACATATACTGCGGGACGGCTGCTCCTACAGGCAAAATCATGTACCTGTACATAATCACCTCTTCTGGGTTTGCGGCACGCACGATAACCCACCGATCATTCACGAGAGAGGCAGAATGGGTACAGCATCACACAACGGCGCAATTGACAGTTAAAGTAACGCAATGCCGTATCACAAAACATGGCCTGGTCATAAAGGAGGATAAACCTTCCAGGGCTGGTGGTTAAAAAAAGGACTTGTCAAAGAGTGTGGTGTCTTCATTTGGTAGGTAATTTTTTTGCTGAATGTACCCCTTACTTACCCCACCGTGCCTGGGTCATGGTGAAGAGAGTCATGCCCTCATCAACATGGGAAGAAGGTAATTTGCCAGGGAGCTCCCCCAGGGAAAGTGTACCCCCATGCTTCCCCATGTTGAGGACAAGTGGCTAGGCATGGTTTGTGGGTGCATGCTCATCAAAAGGGGAAATCACACTTTTTTTCTATCCTGCCCTCCCCTGTATTTAATTATAGACCCTAAGGATCTGGTATAGAACTTGGGGAGAGGCCCATGCCATTTTATTTTTTTGATTTATTTGCATGGGATCCCCCTTGACATCCATACCAGACCCTCATCAAGGATAAGGGTATGCTCACAATGTGCAGAAAGCAATTTTAGTTCACAAGAGTATATCATTCATCACTTTAACATTCATAATATGTGTGATAGTCTGTAAACAGTCATCATACTTGTATTTTTCCTGGCTTTATTACTACATGTCTGCTAGACAGGATATTATTACTAAGCTGCAGCTTCAGTGACATCTCATCTCATTCTCGTCCTTCTTTCTCAACATGTATATGATGCCCTACATTGTATTGGAGTGTTCCTCATTGTTTCAGCATTGACAGCATTGTGCAATGCAGTAAAATCCAATTGCCTCACACTGCTGACTCTTCCATTCTGAATGTAAGTACTGCTTTATAAGACCCAAATGAGTTGCTGCTTCCAAGTCCTAAATCTGCCTGTGTCTATTGAGGGAGTTGCAGGCCAAATTGAACTTGGACTTCCAGCAGAAGTAGTAAGTCAATCAGCAGTAAGTGTATTCAAACATGCATGAGACAAACATACAGTATCTCACAAAAGTGAGTACACCCCTCACATTTTTGTAAATATTTTATTATATCTTTTCATTATTATTATTATTATTATTATTATACAGGATTTATATAGCACCAACAGTTTGCGCAGCGCTTTACAATAAAGAAGGGACACAGTACAATTACAATACAGTTCAATACAGAAGGAATAGGAGGGCCCTGCTCGTAGAGCTTACAATCTAAAGGGAGGGGGAGGTGATACAAAAGGTAATGCCTGCATGGGATGAACTGATAGAGCTGGCTCAGGCACGGGTCTTAGGTGGAGGTGGGGTAGGCTTCCCTGAATAAGTGAGTTTTCAAGGATCGCCTAAAGGCGGACAGGGTGAGGGCTGACCTGACATTCTGGGGCAGGGAGTTCCAGAGGATGGGAGAGGCTCTGGAGAAGTCCTGTAGGCGAGCATGGGAGGAAGTAACAAGGGAGCTAGAGAGAAGGAGGTCTTGGGAGGAGCGTAGAGGACGATTGGGGTGATATCTGTGGATGAGATTGGCGATGTAGCTGGGGGCAGTGTGGTGGATGGCCTTGTATGTTGTGGTTAGTATTTTGAATTTTATACGCTGGGTTAGCGGAAGCCAGTGAAGGGATTGGCAGAGTGGGGCAGCAGTTGTGGATCGGTTAGTAAGGTGTACAAGTCTGGCAGCAGCATTCATGATAGACTGAAGGGGGGATAGCCTGTGTAATGGTAGGCCGGTGAGAAGGGAGTTGCAGTAATCAAGGCGGGAAATAACTAAGGAGTGAATAAGTTGTTTTGTGGCGTCATTAGTCAGGAAGGGGCGAATTTTT
>BLSH010036640.1:1772423-1810553 GCA_018402905.1 Glandirana rugosa
GTGAGGTCACCGTTGTGACAACTGGAACATAAGTGGGTGGAGACGTGGGGGACGTTGAAAAGATCGTGGGGAAAAGGAGAAAGGCTAGTGTTGGAGTAGTCAAAGTGTGAGAGGGACAGAGGATGACGAGTGTTGCGGTTGGGTGTTTATCAATGGACGTCCTTGGAAACGGTTGAGTTGGGAGGGGAAAAAGTGAGACGATGAGTGACGGAAATACTACTTTAGTCAGGGGAGAGGACGGGTCTGTTTCGGTAAAGACAAATGTTGGTGTATAACAGTAGGAGGGACCTGTGTGAACGGGGACAGAGGTGTACGTCTTGGTCCGGAGGCATGTGGAGACAGGGGCAAGTGTGTCCAGGGAGGATGACAATATGTGGTTGTAAACAGAAATGGCTTTGTCTGGGCAGGAGAGGGGACTGATTTCATCATAAAGGCAGTGAGTAGCAGAGTGAAAAAGGGGAGGGTTGAGTTGGCAAAGGTTCCTGCAGGTAACTATTTGTGGGTTGGCGTTGTGAGCAGTAGGAGACAGGGAGAGTGTGAAACTGATGAGGTTGTGATCGGAAAGAGGAAAAGGGGTGCTAGAAAAGTTGCAGGGGGTGCAGAGGTGGGTGAATACAAGGTCAACAGTGTTGCCACTGGAGTGAGTGGTGGTTTGTGTCCATTGTGTTAGGTTGAAGGAGGAGGTTAAATTGAGTAGTTGGGAAGTGGCTAAGGTTTTAGCATTGACTGGAATGTTAAAGTCCCCAAGGATGATTGCCGGTACTTCAGAGGAGAGAAAGTAGGGTAGCCATGCAGAGAAGTCGTCAAGGAAGCGTGACACAGGGCCGGGGGGTCGGTAAATGACTGCAACCCTCAAACGAACAGGAGAAAATAGGCGAATGCAGTGCACTTCAAAAGAACAGAGGGAAAGAGAGGGGGTGTAGGAAGAACCTGGAAGGTGCTTTTTGGGGAGAGGAGAAGTCCAACACCTCCTCCTTTCCGTCCACTCGACCTGGGTGAGTGAGTCCAGAGGAGGCCACCATGGCAGAGGGCCGCTGGAGACGCAGTGTCGGATTCCTGGAGCCAGGTTTCAGTAATAGCAAGGAAATTCAGGAAGTTGGAAAGGAAAAGGTCATTTCATGTGACAACACTGAAGAAATGACACTGCTACAATGTAAAGTAGTGAGTGTACAGCTTGAATAACAGCGTAAATTTGCTGTTCCCTCAAAATAACTCAACAAACAGCCATTAATGTCTAAACTGCTGGCAAAAAAAGTGAGTACACCCCTAAGTGAAAATGTCCAAATTGGGAACAATTAGCCATTTTCCCTCCCCGGTGTCACGTGGCTCGTTAGTGTTACAAGGTCTCAGGTGTGAATGGGGAGCAGGTGTGTTAAATTTGGTGTTATTGCTCTCACTCTCTCATACTGGTCACTGGAAGTTTAGCATGGCACTTCATGGCAAAGAACTCTCTGAGGATCTGAAAAAAAGAATTGTTGCTCTACATAAAGATAGCCTAGGCTATAAGAAGATTGCCAAGACCCTGAAACTGAGCTGCAGCACGGTGACCAAGACCATACAGCGGTTTAAAAGGACAGGTTCCACTCAGAGCAGGCCTCACCATGGTCAACCAAAGAAGTTGAGTGCACATGCTCAGAGTCATATCCAGAGGTTGCCTTTGGGAAATAGTTATGAATGCTGCCAGCATTGATGCAGAGGTTGCAGGGGTGGGGGGGTCAGCCTGTCAGTGCTCAGACAATATGCCGCACACTGCACCAAGTGGGTCTTCATGGCTGTCATTCCAGAAGAAAGCTTCTTCTAAAGATGATGCACAAGGAAGCCCACAAACAGTTCGCTAAAGACAAGCAGACTAAGGACATGGATTACTGGAACCATGTCCTGTGGTCTGATGAGACCAAGATAAACTTATTTGGTTCAGATGGTGTCAAGCGTGTGTGGGGGCAACCAGGTGAAGAATACAAAGACAAGTGTGTCTTGCCTACAATCAAGTATGGTGGGAGTGTCATGGTCTGGGGCTGCATGAGTGCTGCCGGCACTGGGGATCTACAGTTCATTGAGGGAACCGTGAATGCCAGCATGTACTGTGACATACTGAAGCAGAGCATGATCCCCCTTTCGGAGACTGGGCCGCAGGGCGATATTCCAACATGATATCAACCCCAAACACATCTCCAAGATGACCACTGCTTTGATAAAGAAGCTGAGCATAAAGGTGGTGGACTGGCCAAGCATGTCTCCAGACCTAAACCTTATTGAGCATCTGTGGGGCATCCTCAAATGGAAGGTGGAAGAGCGCAAGGTCTCTAACATCCACCAGCTCCGTGATGTCATCATGGAGGAGTGGAAGAGGACTCCAGTGGCAACCTGTGAAGCTCTGATGAACTCCATGCCCAAGAGGGTTAAGGCAGTGCTGGAAAATAATGGTGGCCACGCAAAATATTGACACTTTGGGCTCAATTTGGACATTTTCACTTTTATTGCTAGTGGTTTAGACATTAATGGCTGTGTGTTGAGTTATTTTGAGGGGACAGGGAATTTAGACTCTTATATAAGCTGTACACTCACTACTTTACATTATCGCAAAGTGTTATATGTTCAGTGTTGTCACATGAAAAGATATAATAAAATATTTACAAATATGTGAGGGGTGTAAGTCACTTTTGTGAGATAATGTAGATCTATACTCAGAGAAGAAAAAAACAGTACAGAAATAGATAAACAAATAAAAGAGGGGGGGGGGGTGCTCAATGGAGCACATGGTCTTTTTGCCTAGACCCTCCTTTCTCTGCCATATTTCAGCACAAAGGGTTTAGTCGTAGAGAGGACTACAGCTATAAATACAGACACTATTAAAGTGCAAAAGCAATGGTGCGCTTATTCATACATAAAAAATGTTGCAAAATACATGCATCAATATTATTGCATGAAAGGTGTAAACATATATACAGTATCTCACAAATGTGAGTACACCCCTGCTGCCCCCTCAAAATAACTCAACACGCAGCGATTAATGTCTAAAGCGCTGGCAACAAAAGTGAGTACACCCCTAAGTGAAAATGTCCAAATTGGACCCAAAGTGTCAATATTTTGTGTGGCCACCATTATTTTCCAGCACTGCCTTAACCCTCTTGGGCATGGAGTTCACCAGAGCTTCACAGGTTGCCACTGGAGTCCTCATCCACTCCTCCATGATGACATCACAGAGCTGGTAGATGTTAGAGACCTTGCGCTCCTCCACCTTCTGTTTCAGGATGCCCCACAGATAGCCCACCGCTCAATAGGGTTTAGGTCTGGAGACATGCTTGTCCAGTCTATCACTTTTACCCTCAGCTTCTTTAGCAAGTCAGTGGTCATCTTGGAGGTATGTTTGGGTTTGCTATCATGCTGAAATACTGGCCTGTGGCCCAGTCTCTGAAGGGAGGGGATCATGCTCTGCTTCAGTATGTCACAGTACATGTTGGCATTCATGGTCCCCTCAATGAACTGTAGCTCTCCAGTGTTGACAGCACTCATGCAGCCCTAGACCATGACACTCCAACCACCATGCTTGACTGTAGACAAGACACACTTGTCTTTGTACTCCTCACCTGGTTGTCGCCACACATGCTTGACATTATCTGAATCAAATAAGTTTATCTTGGTCTCATCAGACCACAGGGCATGGTTCCACTAATCCATGACTTTAGTCTGCTTGTCTTCAGCAAGCTGCAGGCTTTCTTGTGCATCATATTTAGAAGAGGCTTTCTTCTGGGACAACAGCCATGCAGACCAATTTGATGCAGTGTGTGGCGTATGGCCTGAGCACTGACAGGCTGACCCCCCACCCCTTCAACCTCTGCAGCAATGCTGGCAGCACTCATACGTCTATTACCCAAAGACAACCTATGGATATGACGCTGAGCACATGCACTCAACTTCTTTGGGCGACCATGGCGAGGCCTGTTCTGAGTGCAAACTATCCTGTTAAACCACTCTATGGTCTTGGCCACCGAGCTGCAGATCAGTTTCAGGGTCTTGGCAATCTTCTTATAGTAGCCTAGGCCATCTTTATGTAGAGCAACAATTCTTTTTTTCACATTCTCAGAGAGTTCTTTGCCATGTTGAACTACCAGTGACCAGTATGAGAGAGTTAGAGCGATAACACCAAATTTAACACACCTGCTCCCCATTCACACCTGAGACCTTGTAACACTAACGAGTCACATGACATCGGGGAGGGAAAATGGCTAATCGGGCCCAATTTGGACATTTTCACTTAGGGGTGTACTCACTTTTGTTGCCAGCGGTTTAGACCTTTTATGGCTGTGTGTTGAGTTATTTTGAGGGGACAGCAAATTTACACTGTTATACAAGCTGTACACTCACTATTTTACATTGTAGAAAGCGTCATTTCTTCAGTGTTGTCACATGAAAAGATATAATAAAATATTTACAAAAATGTGAGGGGTGTACTCACTTTTGTGATATACTGTATATATAAAGTGCATTTGTGCTCAAAACAACTGATTCCTCAACAATCTAAGAAAATCTCCTTAATTAACTTGTAATACTGTGCATCAAAAAACGTGTAAACATTTATATAAAGTGCATATTGTGTTAAACAATAACAATAAACACGTTCCTCTGCAATCTGTGTGTTTCTTCTTGATTGAAACGAACAATAGTCCAGAAAAAAATGATATATAATAAATAAAAATAAGAATGCAAACATAAAAGTCCAAAAAATATATATGGTGATTTCTGTGTATAACTTCTACCTTTCACCTCTATGTGAAATGGCCGCTCAGCTCCAGTAAAGACCCTCCAGGGTCACTATAAGGCCTCATACACACGGGCGTTTTATAGTAAATAAGCAAAACGCCAGGTCTGACGTTTTTAAAAAATCTGCGTTTTTTGCGGCGTTTTGCATCGGCGTTAGCGAGCGTTAGTGAGCGTCGGCGTCAATAGGCGTTTTTAAAAAAAAAATCAGTCCTCTGCTATTTTTCAACCTAAAAACGCCGGCGTCAAAAAACGCTTGTTAACGCCGGTACGGCGTTAGCAAGCGTTAGTGAGCGTTTTGCCGATTGGCGTCAAAAAACGCCAAAACACTACAGCTACAGAACGCGATGGTCCCGCGTTCTAAAAACAGCTCACTAACGCCGACGCCCTCTACTGCTCACTAACGCTGGCGTTTTTAGAAGGCCATTGAATAACATGGAGAGCTGCAAAAAACGCCTACAAACGCCGGCGTGCAAAACGCCCGTGTGTATGAGGCCTAAGCCTTGAGTGTATGGATCTTTGGAAAGGTTCATCCAGACAGCCAAGCTCAGATCCAAATAATGATTATCCAGCTGGTAAGGATCTCCTTTGGTCTCAGTGAATATTTGCAATGAAAGACTTGTTTTGGGGATGGTTCATCCAGCTAGCACAGCTCCCAGCAATGGTAAACTTGCTGCTCCAACTCTCCTAGAACCCCTCAGCAATAGTATAAAGACAGATCATTGCGCAATAACGTTTAAAAATCCACAATTTATTAAATCAAATCTTACAGTTGTAAACTCACACTTTCCACGTCTTGTTCAGTAGCATTTCATATAAAACTTTCCAAACAGCATAGATATCGCTCCTCTCGTCCTCACCGCTCACAGCCTGTGTTCACAATAAAGGGAGTGATTTCACCAAGCTCTACCCTGACGCATAGTGTCACATGTCACGTGACTTCTTCAAAGGGAATCCCTTTCAAATCAGATTCCCTAGGAATAGGAATTGCTGAGCTGTCTCTCTTTCAATCCTGCTAAGACAGTCCTTCCTTATCTTCCTTACAAGGGGTGGGGGTGCTCTCTTGTCCAGCCTGATCTCACTAGGCATCCAAATCACACTCCACATCCTCCCAGTGAGAAAGTTCCTGATCTCTGAGACAAGGTGAGTAATCTCTTTGCCTTTCCTGATTGTGAGAGAGAGTCCAGTCAGGTGCAGCTGTTCCAACTTTCCTGCAGCTTATTGCACATTCTTCACATCATCCTATGGTCGATCCAGAGATTGCTTATTTTTTTTCTACCTTCGCTCAGGACTGGTGAGAGGGCAGTCTGCCCAGCCCCACTCTGTTCCTCACACATGGACACTGCTAGCAGACACCTTTACTCTTCCCCACAAGCTTAGCTTTTCATGCATGGACACTGCTTGCAGACACCTTTACTCTCACTACTGCTAAAGAGAGCCCATCACCCCATTTTCACTGCATGCAGATCTGACCTAAGCTTCATCATTACTTATAATTCCACTGTTAAAGGCCCCAACAATTGCCACCAAAAGATTCAACCCAAACTACAGACTTCCTGTTTTTAATATATAAACTGTATATACCTCTCTTGCCAATGCAGAAGTATTAATTCTCTTTTCACGGTTAGGCTTAGTAGCCTTAGGTCTGTGCCTACAGCTGTGTGGAACCTAACTGAATTGGTGGCAGCCTTTCTTTCCAGCCAGTGCACACCTTTATATAACTCTGCTATAGATTGTGTTACTCCACTCTGTGGTTCCTTTTTATCTTTTGTAATCTGATGCCTTTTCCAATATTATCTGACTATATATTGCTGCAAGCTTATTGTTCCTATTGTCATTCTGAACTACTTTAAATTATTCAATACAACAGTGTTATTTGACATTGATGTTTATTACTGTTACTTTGTACTGGGTGAGCTTTGTGGCAAAGATACTAAACCTTATTTGACAGATTTGTGTCTGAACCTAGAGTATCAGAAGGGTCAAGGGTAATTCTAGAGGCCAAATATTGCTTATTAGCCCTTATGGGGTAGCACTACTATACTAAATGCACAAATATACTGTGAGTATGAATCCTTGCTGTGACAGTATCGATAGATGGGCTTGCAGTAGAGTCTGCCCAGATGTCACATGAATTAATGATAAGAAGCCTGGCATCACAGTAATAGGCACAAATGCTTGTAACTAATGGGATGGGATGACCTGTGGATGTATTACATGCTTGTCTCCTCACAGGTGAATCTCATGAGGTCTTGGCCCCCAAATGTGCAATTATGGAGATGGAGGTAGTTAAAGGATATGTCATGTGCCCGGGAAGTATGCGTTTAATCTGATGGCCACAAAGGTCTGAAGCCTGTCAGCAAGTACATGTTGTTGGTTAGCATCCCTAAACCAATGTAAGAGATTATGAATACTGATTGATATGTCTCATTAGCGGCATTTCAGCAGTAATAGGTGAGGGGCTGCTGTGGAAGAAACAAGACCAAACGCACCTGAGAATGAGGGAGAGTGTGTGGTAGGACATGTGTGAAGACACTGTCCAGCGCTTGTGGCAAAGACTGGTGGTATGGAGTTAGCTGTTGGGTTGTTTATTGATGGAGCCAGTTTGCTGTTCTGTCTTTTTTTGGAAGCAAAACAGTTAAGGAGCAACACCTGTGGCATAGGAGTCCACTTTGTTCAAGCAATCTTTCCTTTTCACCACATGTTATCAATAGATAGGAAGACTGATTTACTTCTTCTCAATAAATGATAAATATTATGATTACTGTAATGATCATATCTATTTCTCTTAAGTCTAGGTATCTTTTAAAGGGTCAATCCTCTGCTGAAGTACTCTTGTGTTTCAGATGAAGCCTGATGATGGGTTGTGTTATTATGCAATGGACACATTAATAGCAATGTCTTCTTGTCATAGTTCCTGACACTGGAAATTCTAGATTTCTGGCTAGCTGTCACACTTACTCCTAACACAGTTGGTCAGGCACTATAACAAGCTTCTGTGTTCTTCACCTATAGCAGCTTGCATTCCCATTAGGCAAACAAGTCTACTGGTACTCAGTTGCCCCCAGGTCTTATACAAAATGCTATAGTGCCTTGCTACCACAACTGGGCAAGTGTAAAGTGACCACAGCGAACAGGTTCTTGCAGTTGGCAGACAGGCAGAGTGGTCAGTGGCAGTTCAGGGCAGGCTGAGTTCTGAGCGTAGTCGATATCTCATCTGAGGTTGGCAACAAGGGTATCCAAACTAGCAGGAACAGAAACAGGGCAGGAAAACAGGGAACTTGAAGCACATGCTAAACATTATATCGCAAGCATGGGACTGCAGGCTTGGCTGGCTTAAATCGGGTTTGGTCTACCTAACCAAACTGGAGACTAGGACTAGGAGACTGGCTACATCAATCCCCTTGCAGGTTAGCAAGCAGACAGGGAGAATGTATCATAGTCAAAACCAGGATGCTGGAATAAGACCAGCAACTGTGATGGAGCAGAAGCGCTACACACTCCTGACATAACCCCACCCCCTCTGTGGAGAAGCCCCTGAACCCTTAGAGGCAAGCTGGACATCGGGCACCAGACCATCAGGGGCATCCAGCATAGGACCATCAGGCTGGAAATCTGAAACAGGACCATCAAGCTGGGCAATGGCAAGGGGATCACCAAGACCAGTTAGCAGGCAAAGAGTCTATGGAGCCAAAATGGACAGTAGACAAAGAACCAGTAACGTCAGGCTGGATAGCAGGTGACATGTCACTGGAGTCAAGCTGCATAGCTGGAACACAGGCTGGATGTAAAGTGGCTTGGAGAAGAGGTTGAGGGTCCCACCTGGCCGAATTGGGCAGTCTATCCAAAGGATGGATGGAAATTCTTATACAGGTTTGAGCAGATGTAGTTGCAGTAGGATGAGACTAGGTTATTAAAAGTCCAGAATATGAAAAAGCAGGAGTCTCAACTGGCATGAGTTGAACCAGAATGACTGGTGCAGAGGCAGACTGGACTGTATTGGCAGGCGTAGAGACAGACTGGACTGCATTGGAAGGTGTAGAGGTACAAGAACTTGAGGAAAAGTTAGCCTGGTTATCAACAGCTAGGACTGAAAAGGGTTTGTGCTTTTTAGTCAATGGAATCTGTAGACGGAGTGCTAAGCCACTATCAGTCAAATTAAATCTATGAAAGCTGAGAGGTGATGAGAAAATGTGGCAGAACTAAGTTGCACATTAAATGAAATAGCTTGTCTCAGGGGGACCTGGCACCATATAGTCCAAAGAAGCAGATCCCACTCTAGACTCTTTGTGTTTCCTGGCTTATTGGGCCAGCTGGTGACAAAGTGGCCATGGTCGCCACAGTATAAGCAGAGTCCTTGGGATTGTCTTCTAACCTTTTTCCCAGAGGATAAATGAGTAACGCCAATTTTAATGGGCTCCTCCTGGAGAGGTAGAGAGGACCCAGGAAGGTCTGATGGAGAAGAAGTGGACAGCATACTGGGGGCAAAGAAACAAACTTCTCTGTATGCCTTTCCCCCATATACGCCTGTCTATACAGATGGTGACTTGCCTATCTTCATTCAATTACTTTAGTTCAGGATAGTGTACTAAGGAGTCCTTAGTGGAGTCTGATAAGCCTAACCTGAACTGGCTTCTGAGAGCTAAGTCATTCCACCCTGAGTCAGGTGGCCAGCAATGGAAATCAGAACAGTATGTTCATTACCATGACATAGCGACCTAAGGTTAGTTTATGCTGAGTGGGCACAGTCAGAATCAACATAGATTAAACCCAGGGCCTTGAAAAATACTTCGACTGACCCTCAGGTTGGGTCATCTACGAAGACGCTAAAAGCCCAAGACTTGGGGTCCCCCTACAACAATGTTATAATCAGGTTAATCTTCTGTGCTTCAGAATCAGAAGAGCATGGCCTAAGCTCAAAGTATAGCAGAAAACTATTTGTAAAGTTGGAAAACATATGGGAGTCACCAGAAAAATGGTCAGGCGCGTTAACCTTGGGAGCTGGTTCCTGCGCTACTGCTGGAGGTGCGTTGTCAGGCACAGACAATTCTAGAACTTGGTGTGTCAGTTTGCAAAGCTCCTCTGCAAATAAATGAGCCTGTGTAGAGTCCATATTCACAGAAAAAAAAAATCTTGTTAACCACTTCAGCCCCGGAAGGATTTCCCACTATAGGACCAGAGCACTTTTTGCGATTTGGCACTGCGTCGCTTTAACTGACAATTGCACAGTCATGCGATGCTGTACCCAGATGAAATTTGCGTCCTTTCTTCCCCACAAATAGAGCTTTCTTTTGGTGGTATTTGATCACCTCTGCATCATTTCTGATTGCTGCTATAAACAGAAGAAGAGCAACAATTTTGCAAAAAAAACACAAATTTCTTACTTTTTGCTAAAATACAAATCCAAAAAAAAATATAAAAAAACATTTTTTTTCATCAGTTTTGGCTGATTTATATTCTTCCTCATATTTTTGGTAAAAAAATCGCAATCGGCGTTTATTGATTGGTTTGCGCAAAAGTTGCCGCGTTTACGGATGATGAGAATTCATTTCTGGGTTTTTTTTTATGTTTTACTAGTAATGGCGGCGATCTGCAATTTTTAGTGGTACTGCGATATTGCAGCGGACATGTCGGACCATTTTGACACTTTTTTGAGACCATTGGCATTTATACAGCAATCAGTGCTATAAAAATGCACTGACTACTGTGTAAATGCTATTGGCAGTGAAGGGGTTAACCTGGAGGGGGCGCTCTAAGGATTAACTGTGTTCCCTGGGCATGTTCTAACTGTATGTGGGCTGGCCTGGCTGGGGGAAGGGAGTGATGACGGCTTCCATATACAGGAAGCCTGTGATCACAGCCCTTCCCCCTCTAACAGAACGGAGATCTGTGTTTACTTACACGGACCTCCGTTCTTTCACTGCGGGGGGGGCATCACGGGTAGCCGGCAGCGATCGAGTCCACCCTACCCGCTCCCTGGCCCCCCCGAACACAGTGAGCGCGCGAGCGTGCCTCCGGTCACGCGCGCACGCTCACAGTGAGACATATCGCAGCCGCCGCCATGTGACAGCGGTTTGTGATATAGAGCCACTTTGTCGCCGTCAGACTGCGGTCGGCGGTCGGCAAGTGGTTAAAGGCTTGTGATAATGTCATGCTTACCCCTAAAGCAGGTGGTCAGGCAAGCACTATAGTTAGCTTCTGTGTTCTTCACCTATAGCAGTCCCTTTTCCCATCTCAGTTGCCCCCAGGTCTTATATACAATTCTGTAGTAACTTGCTTTAATGACAGGACAGGTGTGGACTGAGCACAATGATCAGGCACTTGCAGTTGGAAGACAGGCAGAGTGGTCACTGACAGTTCAGATTCAGGACAGGTTGAGTTCTGAGCATAGTCGATAGTCGATCAGAGGTCGTCAACAAGGGAATGCAAACTAGCAGACACAAGAACAGGGCAGAAAACACTATATCACAAGCATGAAACTGCATGCTTGGCTGGCTTAAATCAGGTTTGGGCTCCACCCAGAGACTGGCTACACCAATCACCTTGCAGCGCAAAATAATGAAGGCTGCATTTTGCATTCAGTTTTTTAAACTACAATATAAAATATAATACCAAAACTTACATTTTTGTGTTAGATCAAAAACTAATACTTAAAAAGTTGAATTCAAGCAAACAATTTATTGTAAGCTATTCTAAATCATCAAATAGAGATTTTCGCTGTTTTAGCAACAGGTTGCCTTTTTATTTGCAGTTCTGAAATTTTTTATGCAGTGCCTTATATACTGTGGGAGATTAGCTTGTGTGGATCACCCTTCCTGGGAAGAAGGCAGCTTGTAGGCAAACTTTCTTAAAATCTGGCTGGTTACCAGTTTTATTTTGGTAAAGGTTGCAGGTCATAAAACAAACAAAAATAGCCAAAACAAAACCTTGCCGGCCAGCGCTAAACTAATACAGACTCGATACCTCTCTATATGATGTTGGGCTTGTCCCTGACACCTTCAAACAAACAAATGCAAACCTTTTTCTTTTGCAGTCCTTAGAGCAACAAACAACTCCAGGTTTATCTCTCTCAGTCTAAACATACTGAGTAGGAAAAGGAAGGCGGCGACATAGCCAGCACACACGTACTATGGCTATAGCAGACGCGTTTCAAACACCTGTGCTTAGTCCTTGCTTTTTATGGGAAGTGCGGCCCCCTTTCTTTTCCTTCTGAGTTTCAAGCTTTGTCTGCAGACTTGGGCTGGCACCCAACTTCCATAATCAGCAGAGGATATTCCAGCTCATCTGGAGCGGTGCAGTATGTGTTCTTCTCTAGACATGCTGAGTCCCAGGGCAAGCTCCTTTGAGATCTCTGCCTGGTCCTTATATGCAGGAGGAGCCATTTTCTCCTTGGTTGACTCTGATAGGGGTATTTGCCAGTAGCCCTTAGTTAGGTCCAGGGTTGTTATGTACCGGGCCCCTCCCAAATGATCCACAATTTCGTCAACCCGAGGCATTGGGTACACATCAAACTTGCAAAAGCTATTCAGTCTTCTAAAGTCGTTAAAGAACCGGATAGTGCCATCGGGCTTTGGGACCAGCACTATGGGACTCGACCAGTGACTGTGGGACTCCTCTATCACATCCAACTTTAACATGTTCTGTATCGCCTTGGCTACTGCTTGCGTCTATCCTCAGGTATTCGATTAGGTTTCATATTTACGTGAACACCTGGCTCTGTGATTATGTCATGTTGAATCACTGTGGTCAGTCCGGGTCTCTATTTTTGTTCACAAACTCTTTAATGTCCTGTTGTTGGGCTACTGACAAGGATTCTGGTCTCATTGGTACCCTATCTTTTTGAGGAGGTGGTACGGCCAACAAAGCCTCTCTGTCCTTCCATGGTTTTAAGGAGTTAACATAATAGATTTGTTCGGGCTTCCTTTTCCCGGCTGGTAAACTTCATAGTTTACTTCCCCTAGTCTTTCCTTAATTTCAAAGGGACCCTGTCACTTTGCGAGGAATTTACTTTCAACAGTGGGGTCTAGCACCAGTACTCTATCCCCGGGGTTGAAAGTTTGGGTCTTAGCACCCCGATTATCAACCTTTCTCTGGCCTTCTGGGCTCGCTCCATATGCTCTCGTACCAGGGGCAGGACCTATGTGATTCGATCCTGCATCAAGGAAATATGCTCAATGACGCTCCTATGAGGGATGACCTCTCCTTCCCACGTCTCTTTGGCAACATCTAACAATCCCTGGGGATGTCTACCATACAAGAGTTTTAATGGGGAGTACTCCGTAGATGCCTTCGGAACCTCTCGTATGGCAAACATGAGATACAGCAGCAACATATCCCAAACTCTCCCATCTTTTTCCACTACCTTTTTCAACATGCTTTTGAGCGTTTTATTAAACCCCTCCATTTTTTACCATCCGTTTGGGGGTGGTAAACTGAGGTATGGAGATGGGAGATTTTATACAACTTGCACAATTCCTTGGTTATGCGGGACATAAACAGGGTGCCCTGATCTGCTAAGACTTCTTTAGGGATCCCCATCCTACTAAATACCTGGACCAACTCCTTGGCAATAGTCTTAGCGGAGGTGTTCCACAAGGGTATGGCTTCAGGATAGCGGGTTGCATAATCTAGTATTATGAGGATGTGCTGGTGTCCCCAGGCAGACTTTACTATGGGTCCCACGAGATCCATGCCAATTCTTTCGAATAGCACTTCAATTATGGGCAGTAGAACAAGTAGACTATGAAAATGGGGCGAGGACGCAGAGAGTTGACACTCAGGGCAGGATTCACAATACTCCCTGACATCTGCATGCAACCAGGGCCAGAAGAATCTCTGGGTTATTCTCTCCCTGGTCTTCTCCATAGCCAGATGCCCCCCCATTACATGTCCATGGGCCAGATCTAGCACCATCCTATGAAAAGGTTTACACAATTGCTTTTGACCAACGTTACCACACACAGAGTCAAGCAGTGCAGTGACTGGTTTCCCATCAATAGAAATCACACACATTTGCTTCTCCATGAGACCTAAACATGATGCTGTATATGCGACCTGTGCACAAAGAGAAAGGCATCTATTCATAAACGTATAATCATACTGCATGGGTTCATCATTCAGGGGACAATTGGCAGCGATATGGCCCAATGCATGGCATCAGTAGCACTGTATGTGCTCTATACCCAGTCCTCTCAAGGGTCCCCAAGACCTTCCTGGCTTCTATTGGCCAGTCTCCAGGTCTAGAGCCCATAGTCTCATTAGTCATTACAGCAGTTTTATTAATCTTCCCAACGCCCTTGAGTTATCCAGATTCGCTGGGCGATTTTTCACCCCTAGATACATTGGAGTTGGGCACAGATGGGTACCACAAGTCCTCAGCCACACTGTATCTCTCCAAGAGGTCCACCAGTTGGGTTGCCATTTTGGGGTCTCCATGGCTGACCCCCTTCCTCAAAGTCGCAGGGAGCGCACGCAGATACTGTTCCATGACCACACGCTCCACGTTCTGAGGGCCTGACAAAGTCTCTGGCTGTAATCACTTATTGATGAGATGGATTAAGCCAAACATTTGGGAGCAGGGTGGCTGGTTCATGCGGTAGGTCCACTGATGAGCCCGGACTACCATGGTGACACCCAGGCATGCGAGTATCTCCATTTTTAGCGACTTAAAGTCCTGAGCCTTATCGGGTTCCAAATCAAAATAAGGGGCTCACCTGTTAGAAAAGGCGCTAGCAGTCCCGACCATTGTTCTTTTGCCCATTCTTCGCGAAGAGTGACTTTTTCAAAGGTCGTAAGGTACGCATCCATGTCATCCGCAGGTGTCATCTTCTGCAGGTGGTAAGAGGCGCGTACCAACTTTGGTTTCACTGCCACTCGAGGTGCGGGCCCCTTCTTTAACTCCAGCAGAGCCTCCGTAAACTGGAGATTCATCTCCTACTGAGCTGCAATGACCTGCCGATTTGCCTCCTTTTGAGCCATCTGTTGTGCTTCGATAGCCTGGTGACTCTCCTCCCGCTGAGCTGCAACGGCCTCTTGTTGAGTTGCCCGTTGTGCTGAGATCTGGTGGTTGGTTTCCCGCTGAGCTGCATTGGCTTGCACAGGGCTGGCCCAAGACATTGTGCTGCCTGGGTCCAAGAACTAACTGCTGCCCCCAAAAAAAAAAAAAGTCACGCCCACCAAAAGGCCCCACTTCCATTATTTTATATCATGATAATTAAAACTAATATTAAATATATCAGGAAGTCATATTTACATGCAACTGCACCTTGTCTATAGGCAAAATTCTATGACACACCATTATGTTACCGCTCCCCCATCTTGGCGCCCTAGGGCATCCATGGGTGCAGAGTGTGTCAGCACAGTGAGCCCCCCACCCCTCAGGGCCACTGACCACGTTGCACCCATGGATGATATGCCACTGGGATAGGGGTGGAATAGGGCAGTACAAGGGCAGGTTAGGACAGTATATGGACAGGCTAGGGCAGTATATGGACAAGCTAGGGCAGTATATGGACAGACTAGAGTAGTATATATGGACAGGCTAGGGTAGTATATATAGAAAGGCTAGGGTAGAGAATGGGCATGCTATGGTAGTATATGGACAGGCTAGGGTAGTATATGGACAGGCTAGAGTAGTGCATGGACAGGCTAGTGTCTATCAGTGCCACCTCATCAGTGCCCACCAGTGCAGCCTATCAGGGTCCATCAGTGCCCATTAGTGCAGCCTATAAGTGCACATTAGTGCCGCCTCATCAGTGCCCACCAGTGCAGCCCATCAGTGTCCATCAGTACCACTTCATCAGTGCCCACCAGTGCAGCCTATCACTGCCCATCAGTGTCCATCACTGGCACCTCATCAGTGCAGCCTCAATGTCCATCAGCGCCACCTCATCTGTGCAGCCTATCAGTGTCCATAAATGTCCATCAGCGCCACCTTATCAGTGCCCACCAGTGGAGCCTTTCAGGGTCCATCAGTGCCACCTCACCAGTGCAGCCTATCAGTGCCCACCAGTGCAGCCCATCAGTGTCCATTAGTATCACTTCATCAGTGCCCACCAGTGCAGCCTATCACTGTCCATCAGTGTCCATCACTGGCACCTCATCTGTGCAGCCTCAATGTCCATCACTGCCAGCTCATCTGTGCAGCCTATCTGTCTCCATAAATGTCCATCAGTGCCACCTCATTAGTGCAGCCTATCAGTGCCCACGGTGTAGCCCATCAGTGCCCATAAGTGCCACTTCATCAGTGCCCACCAGTGCAGCCTATCACTGCCCATCAGTGCCACCACATCAGTGCAGCCTATCAGTGTCCATCAATGTCCATCAGTGCCACCTCATCAGTGCCCACCAGTGCAGCCTATCAGGGTCCATCAATACCACCTCATCAGTGCTCATTAGTGCAGCCTATCAGTGCCCAATAGTGCAGCCCATCAGTGTCCATCAGTGCCACTTCATCAGTGCCCACCAGTGCAGCCTATCCCTGCCCATCAGTGCCACCTCATCAATGCAGCCTATCAGTGTCCATCAATGTCCATCAGCGCCACCTCATCAGTGCCCTCCAGTGCAGCCTATCAGGGTCCATCAGTGCCACCTCATCAGTGCCCATTAGTGCAACCTATCAGTGCCCACCAGTGCAGCCCATCAGTGTCCATCAGTGCCCACCAGTGCAGCCTATCACTGCCCATCAGTGTCCATCAGTGCCACCTCATCAGTGCAGCCTATCAGTGTTCATCAATGTCCATCAGCGCCACCTCATCAGTGCTCACCAGTGCAGCCTATCAGGGCCCATCAGTGCCACCTCATCAGTGCCCACCAGTGCAGCCTATCTGTGCCCATCAGTGTCCATGAATGCCCCTTCATCAGTGCCCGCCAGTGCAGCCTATCACTGCCCATCAGTGTCCATCAGTGCCACCTATCAGTGTCCATCAGTGCCACCTCATCTGTGCTCACCAGTGCAGCCCATCAGTGTCAATCAGTGCAGCCTATCAGTGTCCATCAAAGTCCATCAGTGCCACCTCATCAGTTCCCACCAGTGCAGCCTATCACTGCCCATCAGTGTCCATCACTGCCACCTCATCAATGTCCATCACTGCCACCTCATTAGTGCCCACCAGTGCAGCCCATCAGTGTTCATAAGTGCCCACCAGTACAGCCTATCAGTGCCCATCAGTGCCACCTCATCAGTGTCCACCAGTACAGCCTATTAGTGCCCATCAGTGCCGCATATCAGTGCCCATCATGGCAGCCTATCAGGATCAATCAGTGCCACCTCAACAGTGCCCATCAGTGCAACCTATCGCTGCCCACCAGTGCAGCCCATCAGTGTCCATCAGTGCTGCCTATCAGTGTTGCAGCCACCTCATCAGACAATCCACCAGCAGCCATCGCATTGGGGAGAAGGACTTACCTACCAGACAGTCAGCTCACTCCACATCCGATCAGCGCTGCCGCACCCAGTCCAAACCCTCCACCTGCAGCCTCGGCCTTCTCCTCCATACAAACCGCATCGGGCGGATATTTGTGCTGTAACCTGTTCTCCTATGCTGTGATATGCTCCAGGCAGGCTGGCTTCAGCTACACTCCGCTCCTAACCCATGCGCCTCACAAGTCATGCCCACCTGCTCCAAACACATGCCGCTTGTCACTTGTGACTCCTCCTGCTCGGCCACTCCCCAGACATACACATGAGCAGTAGGAGAGGAGGTAGAGAGAGGGTCGACCGTACAGGGCCTGTATAATGCTGGCTGCTGCACTGCCTATTGTTCCCGTCCGCAGCCGCAATACTGAGCCCGACAGTTCAGCTATGCCATTACTGGGTGGCAGGTGGGGCAGCAATAGAATACTTGTCACACTTACTCACTCGCACTGCATTTCAGGTGGCGGGACTGCCGGGCCATGGCCACCCCTGCTGGAACTGCCGCCTGGACCCATGGCAGGGCTGGCCCTGGGCTTGCAGCAGGGTTTTCACCAACTCTTTCATTCTGGAAAGTTGGCCGCTGAACTCCACCACGTGTGGGAGATTAGCTTGTGTAGATCACCTTTCCTGGGAAGAAGGCAGCTTGTAGGCAAACTTTCTTAAAATCTGGCTGGTTGCCAGTTTTATTTTGGTAAAGGTTGCAGGTCATAACAAAAAACAAAAGTAGCCAAAACAAAACCTTGCCATCTGGCACTAAACTAATACAGGCAGGATACCTTTCTATACAATGTTTTTCTTTTGCAGTCCTTAGAGCAACGAACAACTCTAGGTTTAGCTCTCCCAGTCTAAACATACTGAGTCCCAGGGTGAGCTCAGTCTGAGATCTCTTCCTGGTTGTTATATGCAGCTGAAGAGGGATCTGGGTAGACCAGAAACTCTGGGCCAGAACCAGCTCTGCCATGGTGGCTGGCAAAACCCGGGTCGGGCTCTCACCAGGCCACTCCAAGTGAACATATGCAAGGCGACAAATATCCCCGTCTACTATCGCACCTCGCGTAACGTCACAATACTTTCACATCAGTCCTTTCCCTTGAGTGCTTACAATCTAAGCTTCCTAGTTCGTGTACATATGCCAAGTAACTTACCAGCAAGGTCTTTGGAGTGTAGGAGAAAACCCGTGCAAACACATCCAACAAACCATTTTTTTACAGTGCGTCTTTTTTTCCACATCCTATTATAAATATTTGAAGGGTCACTAGTGGGAAAACATACTTGTTATCACAGGTTGAATGGAAAGATCTGGTTAGAAGAGTCATCTTTCTTAAAACAATATAGTCCCAATAACAAATGTCCTGATATGTCCTCACGTGTTAATCGTATGCCCAGCCACTACCCTTATAAGTGTTTTAGTCACTTCAGAAAGACACACTCATGCTTCATTCGTTAGAGCAGATGTTCTCAAATCCAGTCCTCAGGACCCACTAGAAGGCCAAATTTTAAGTATCACCTTGGTTAGATGCAGACTAGAATACTGCAATCACTGAGCAGCAAATAATATCACCTGTGATGTATTTCAGTTATCTTGCAAACCTGGGCTGTTAGTGGGTCCTGAGGACAGGAGTTGAGAACCACTGCGTTAGAGCCAACTGCATCCACCCTCGCTTTTACCAATTTGTAGAGGCACAAACAAAAACTGCAATATAAACCCTATCTATCCGTAACAGGCTCTGCTCTTCAACCCTCACTATGCCAAAATGTCTGCATTTGCACTATTTTAGTTGAAATCATATATTCTGTGGCAACACACTCCTTAATTTATATTTAAAGTTTATGGTAGAATATAGGACAATAAATACTAATAACTTAATAAAAAAGTAACTTAGTAGGGTCCCCTAGAGACCACTATTTGGGGGTAACAATGCCTTTGGTTGCCATTGGCTCAGGCTCAAGGTTACACCTTTAATAATACAGTAGGTCCTTTATCCCTTGGTAGCCAGCGGTGTATGTTATACCCTTAACAATACCCCTACACCACTGTTGGACTGTTGCATGATAATAGTCCCCTTAACATTGGTGTTTAATAGTAGACTTTTGCATTGGTGGTTAGTTGTGTCATATACCTTCTGTGAAAAAATAAACCCCTTAACTCAACAAAAAAGAAGTAAAGCAGTACTTGTCTCCTTTGAGTAAAACACACTCTACACATGTTTTACATACTTGCAATGTTATGTTTGAAAAAAAGATGTATAAATCCAAAAACCAATGACCATACTATTGTTTAATGAGAATTTTACATGAGCTTTATAGCAACAAAACATAACAAAATCTCTGCTTTAAAACTGTAATGTAATCTTTTATTGTTTTTACTCTGTTTCTTGAAACCGTGTAACTCAGGATTAATTGTAATTGTTTCTATTACTGGTAAAAATGCCATACTTTAGCTGCAATATTTTTTGGATTAAATATTGTACCGAGGATCAGCTGGAGCTCTGTTTACCAATCTGGGTAACTGCGTGACCAAATGTGTTAATATTAATAAAATAAATGAAACTAATGTCATCTGAGGTTGGAGTAATACAGTGAGATTCCTTCACCAAATAGTAACTGCAGTTTCAGCTTGTTGGCTTTAATAGAGACATTTAATGTGAAATGTTAAAACACAGTGGGTGATATTTATATAAAATCTCCAAGAACCATGGTATTTTGCTTATGTGGAATATGATGGCATTTTGCCTAGATCAAGCAACCAGCAGATTAGCACATTAACACTTTTAAGAAATATGCATTCATGCAGGCCTCTCTGAATGTGGTCTTTGACTTTTTGTAGCCATGCCTAATCATTTTCAAATTGACACTGTTACTCATAAAATTTTACATAATGTCTAAAGGTTGTTATCCCTAAATAACAGCTTAGAAATTTTTCATGGTAGTTTTGCATACAAACTATGAATGCAAAAATAATTTGATTAAACATTTTTTTTATAAGACTGTTCATAGATCAGAGAGACAACTAAGAACAAGTGCAATCAAGTTAATAAATACTGATCTGATTTTGTTCCAAAGACTTAACTTAATTGTATATGTATATGTGTTGTTACTTCATTTCTAGGTGGTCATTAGATCAAAGCTCCCGCATAAAAGTAAAACTATGTCTGAGTCATGCATCACTGAAAAGTATATGGTATGATGTAACCCTAGGAGGACTTATAAGAATATTAAAATTCACTGCTAAGTGCAAGCCTCTATGTTCAGTCTTTGTATCCCAAATGAATTGCCAATGGGATATTTCTTTGTGTGACTCAAAAATAACATGACGGCTAACATTCACTTACAGAACGATACATACTGTAATAGAAAATGGGCAGAGAATAAAACAAAAATCTGTTAAAAAGCTATTTTATGTGATATCAGAAAGCATGCCTACATTGCCAAAACTTCATCCAATAAATGCAAGTTTGCAGTTTTGGTGAGCAGAGATAATTTCAATGGTATAATACAGCCAAAGATAAAAATGAAACCATAAAATATATACAGGGAACACTGCATACGTATTCAGTGATTAAAAGAAATGTGTGATTTGCCCATTTAGGGCAAAGAAACAGGTCAGCTTAAAGTGATTGTCAACGATCACATTGTAAAACAACCCATTCAGTTTAAAATAGAATTGAAAGGCAAAACATTTTAGTATAGTTATAAAAACATTATAAATACCTTTTTTCCTTTTTTTTTATAAGCGATCACATTCCCTCTATTCTCAGCTGCGTAAGAGCTGGGGAGAAGATGCAGCAGCACACTGAGCTTCCCAGTGAATGGCTGTGCAGCGGGGGCGTGTCAATACAAGTCTGATCATTGGAGGAGAGTACACTGAGTTCCCAGCAGAGCTAGAGAACTGACCACAGAGTGTTCTCCTGCTTAGTTTGGTCAGTTTTTAATAGGAAAGCAGAGGGACTGGAAGGAACACCAGGGATTTCACACAAAGGAAGCAATACAAAGAGAACAGGAGACTTTCTCATACAAGTACATGGTACAGCAGGCACTTATCAGGAATATGAAATGTTGGGGTAACAGTTGCTTTAAGTACTATTTCCATAAAATGCTCATACCTACCTCCACCTCACCCTCATGAAAGTAAAGAACCAGCAGAAGAACCGTGTAGCTACAAATTGCAACTAGGGTTGCCACATCATCCCTTTAATCCAGGACACATATGAATTACACAGGTTCTGAGGCTAATTTAATGCAGATAAGGCATCAAGTGAGTTTAATTACCACCTTAATCAGCCACAGAACCTGAGTAATTAATTAATATGTGTTCTGGATTAAAGGGATGATGTGGCAACCCTAGTTGCAACATGGAGCAGGCAAGCAAAAAGGGGGTTGACAGCACTCCTGGGTGTGAAGTATAAAACCAACTCTATTGAAGATAAAATTTCAAGTATAAATTCATCCAAAAAAGGCCAAGAACATGACAGAACAAAAATGCAGAGAGGCAAAAGATTAACATGTTTCACAAAATTTAATTCGCTTAGTCATAATCTGCAACTTGGAGCAAACAGAGCTGTGGACTCTCTCCCTACAGATTGTCAGGCCTTAAAGAAATTGTAAACCCTCAAGGTTTTTCACCTTAATGCATTCTATGCATTAAGGGAAAAACCTTCTGCGTTGCATCTGCCCCCCGTTTTTCTTACCTGAACCCGATTGTTCCAGCGACGGGACGAGCACAGCAGCTCCAGCCTCTGTCTCTGGTCCTCATTGGATAGATTGATAGCAGCTGCTGTCGATCAAATCCAGTGACACAGGAGCTGGGGGTGGGGCCGACTCCTGCTGTCTGTTTTTTTTTTTTTTTTTTCAAGAGATTTTATTGTCTTTTCCAGAAAATAACAGGTTACAAGGCAGATATTTACAGTATATAAAATTTCTTTTGGTACATTCGAAATAGAGTTACAATCAAGACACATAACAATGTTAACCGGGGGTAGGGGTCTGGAGGGGGGCTGGGGGGATAGGGAAGACGTTGTTTCGAACTGTGTGTTGAAGAGGGGCTGAGGGTGACTACAACGCGGGTATTATCGGGAGAAAGTGTCAATTTCGGGGGGCAATTGGGAGGATTTCGTGAGTGTTGGCATACCTGAGGGTCATTGTTGGAGGTTAGTGTCCCATTTACTGTGAGGATGGATGGACCTCTGTCAAACCTTTGAAAACATATCATTGTTAACAGAAAGAGGGCGCACACTGAACACATAAAAGGCATTATACATTGAAAGGGGCAGTTCATCTCTGTTGGACGGGAGGGGCCAATAGTATGTGTAGAGTTAATCAATAGTCCAGCCTTGGTGTCGTTGCCTGTAAAGAGGCTGTAAATCCTGAAGTGTTTCTGAGAATCAGAATATGGAAGGTTGATCCACCAGGGGGAGGATTCGTTTGAGTCAGTCGGAGTATAGGTGGGGGGATTTTTGAAGGTAATCTCTTTCGTTTTGGGGGAGGGTTTGTTGTATGTAGGACCCCCATTTCTTGAAAAATCTTGCATTAGCAGAGATAGATGAAGGGTCCGAAGAGAGTTTGTCCATATACAGTAGCCAGAGCAAGTCCTTTTGTACCAGGGGTAGAGAAGGGCCTGGAGGGTGAGTCCAGTTCTTTAGGATGGCCTTTCGTGCAGTTAGGAGGACTGTGTGTATCCATGGGATGGATGGGTGAATAGCAATGTGGCAAGTTGTTCTGTAAATAGCGTGGTCCCAGTAGCCGAGTAGTAGGGTCAGAGGGTCTTTGTTCAAACTTATATTAGTGATCTTGTATATGAAGGAGATGATGTGGTCCCAGAAGGAGGTAATGCGCGGGCATAGCCAGAATCTGTGGAAAAAGGTGGGTTTGACGGTAGAGCACAAAGGGCAGAGTGCGGATCCTGAGTTGTTTTTGTCCTTTATGAAAGGAATGTAAGCCCTGTGCAATAGTTTAAGTTGGGTTTCTTTCCATGTTTCACTTGTGGTGTGTCGTAGAACTGCATTGTAGCCTGAGGCTATTTTTTCCTCTAGACCATCAGGAGGGAGGTCTTTAGCCCATTTGGAAGCGACAGTAGCCATGAGGGAAGTGGAGGTCATGGTTAGTAGGGAGTTATATATTTTGGATGTGGATGTCTTCTTGTCTGCCATCAGCTTATCAACCAGAGAGGGTTGGAAGATCTTGGGGTTATTGCCATGTGATGAACGTACATAGCTGATGCATTGGGCATGCTGGAACGCATGGGAGGGCGGCAGTTGGTGCACTTGAGACAGGACCGAGAAAGGTATCGGTTTGCCCGTGGAGGGGTCAAAGAGGGAAGCAAAGTTGGATAGCCCCTTGGTTTCCCATATGCGGAATGGTTGGCTGTCCTGAGCTGCTGGGAAATCCGGGTTTCCTCTGATCGGGAGATGTTGGGAGATAGAAGGGTGGGAGTCTTTGATATTTCCGTGCTTCTCTCCAGGCTAGGATCGTATCTCTCAGGATAGCATTGTGCCTGAGATGAGGTGGCAGCGCCTTCCATTTCATATGCAATATCGCGGAGAGCGAGAATGGGGCAACCATGTTGGATTCCAAGTGGAAGTTTGAATATCGGGAGGATTGAGTTATCCAATCTATACCTGTTCTAAGGAGACAAGATATGTTATACAACCTGATATTGGGTAGGTTTACCCCGCCTTCGCCTCTCGGGGGGTGCAGCCCCGCCATGGCAATGCGCGGTCTTTTGTTTTTCCACAGAAATTTATTAAGAGCTTTGTTTAAGAATTGAATGTCTTTGTGCTTTAGCAAAAAAGGAATAGTTTGCATCGGGTATAAGAGTTTAGCAAAAGAGACCATCTTATAGAGGCGGCATCTCCCCAGGAGGGAAAGAGGGAGGTCCATCCATTTGGTTAACTCCTGGCAAATTTTTTGAATCAATGGAGGGTAATTGAGGGAGTAAAGGGATGAGGGAGTTTTTCCAATGGTGATCCCCAGGTACGTTATATGGGATTTTGCTAGGGTAAAGGGGGAGTCCTTAACCCATGAGGGATTTTTGGTGTTAGCTAGTAGGAGAATTTCGCTTTTGGGGTAGTTTATGCGAAGGCCCGAGTATGATCTGAAGGTGTCAAATATTTGTTTGATGGTGAGGACGTCGGCGGCCGGATCAGCTGTAAAGATGAGAACATCATCCGCGAAAAATGCCGTTCTCAATTCCTGACCACCGACCTGGACGCCATGTAGGTGGGCCGATGAGAGGAGAAACCTGGATAACGGCTCTATTGCCAAGTTGAACAACAGGGGTGAAAGTGGGCACCCCTGTCTTGTCCCCTTGAACAGACGAAATTCCGAACTTTGGATGCCAGAGGTCATTATCGAGGCCGTAGGGGCGGCGTACATTTGACATATCAAATGCAGGAAGGGACCTTGAAATTTGAAGGATTCTAGAACATGGAGAAGCCATTTAATGCTGACATTATCAAATGCCTTCTTGGCGTCTAACGTAAGGATAGCGAACTGTTCCTTGAGGTGGTTGTTGGCGTGTTCTAATATAGTCAGGACTTTTCTAATATTTAAGGTGGCTGTTCTGCCCTTAACGAATCCGGATTGGGCCGGGTGGATGAGCATTGGGATAATGTCTGCAAGTCTAGTGGCTATGATTTTTGAAAGGAGTTTGGCGTCCAGGTTTAGCAGTGAGATGGGTCTGTATGAGCCCGGTTCTAGTGGGTCCTTTCCCTTCTTGCTTAGCAACTTGATAATGGCTTGGTTGCCGGTGGGCAGGTATGTGCCCCCAGTCCAGATGCCATTAAATACCGCTAGTAGTGTGGGGGTAAGAGTCTTCTTGAGGAGTTTGTAAAACTCCCCGGTGAAGCCGTCTGGGCCAGGGGCTTTGTTGGACAAGGTATTTTGGATAGCCATGGATATTTCTAGGTCTGTAATCGGGGAGCTGAGGGACTGCAGTTGTTGGGGGGATATGCAAGGGAGGTCTAGGGAATCTAGGAAAATCGTGGCAGCGTTGGAGTCAATGGTGTCAGGTGCGTATAATGTAGAGTAAAAGTCTAGCAGGATTTGGGTAATATCCTTAGGGGAGGATTTGATAGTACCCTGTTTATCTCTAAGAGAAGTAATGTGTGTGGGATGGTGCGGGCCTTTGCATAGCCTGGAAAGAAGTTTGCCTGATTTGTTCCCGTATCTATAATATGTTGCCTCCATTGATGCCCGTTTAGTTAGTTCCAGTTTGTCCGCCCAGTGATCGAAGAGACGTTTGGCTTTAAGCCAGTTTTCCCTGTTTATCTGCGTATTGGAGGAGGTCAAAGCGTGTTGTGCTGCTTGGAGACGGGCGCTAGCTTCCCGGTATTCAGTGTGAGTTCTTCTTTTAAAGAAAGCTGTGTATGATATTATTTTGCCTCTGAGAAAAGCTTTACCAGCCTCCCAGAATAGATTAGGGTTCATTAGGTGATCTGAGTTAGTGAGTGAGTAGTCCTCCCAGGCTTTGGTAATGTATGTTTGGAATTCGGAGTTATTAGCAAGGAAAGAAGGGAACCTCCAAGATCGTGCTGTAGGGTTAGGGGTCTGATCGGTCAATGTCAGTGAGATAGGAGAGTGGTCAGATATTGCCATCTCGTGAATATCGGTGCACGAAATGTGGGGCAGTAGGTCATCAGTGGCAAAGAGGTAGTCGATCCTAGTCAATGTCCCATGGGGAGGAGAGTAGAAGGTATATTCCCTGTCAGATGGATGTTGTAGTCTCCAGACGTCCGTGAGGTGTAGGGATGACATTGTTTCTGACAATAAGGTGGGGGCCTGGTCTTTCCTGGTGGTTGAAGTGTCATGGCTGTGTTGAGGGCGTGATTTGTCCATACAGGGGTGCATGAGGGAGTTGAAGTCCCCCCCACAATATGTGGGATATGGGGGTGTTGGAGAAGTTGGGTAGATAGGTCCGTGAAAAATTGGGGGTCAGGACTGTTGGGTGCGTATACACATGTAATGTTTAGGTCCTTGTGTCCCCTTTTGAGACGAACCGTGTTTATGCGGCCTTGGGAATCTGAGCTCGAGGATATGACCGCGCCGCAAAGGCGTTTGTGGATTAGTATAAGGGTGCCTGATTTTTTACCTACTGCCGCCGAACCCAGGACTAGCCCCACCCATAGTTTGCGCATGCAGTGAAAGTCTTGAGATTGGAGATGGGATTCCTGAAGTAGGGCTATATCTGTTTTAAGGCGGTGTAGATGTCTCAGGATTTTCATTCTTTTATGGGGAGATTTTAGTCCTTTAACATTCCATGAAATAATGTTCATGAAGGAGATGAGGATGGGGGAGTTGGGCAGAATTTGTAGATATTTTGCGGTATAGGACGTTCAGTGTAAACAACCTTCCGAATCAATGAGGTCTTAAGTTGGATGCGGGGTTTTGCTTGTGGGCATTGCAGCCAGTTAAGTTTGATGTATTTAAAGGGGTTGCATAGTGGGTTAGTGGGGGAGGGGAAGGTATGTGGAGGGAGAGTAAGAAACAGGGGTAACAATGCGGTATTCACTGACTTCACTTTTTTCCACATGGTTTCGTCACGGGAGAGTGCAGCCCCCAGGTAGGAGGAAGCCAATGGAGGGGGTGGAAATTGGCAAGATCCCCTTGAAGGGTTAAATGGAGGTGCATTATAGGGCCTCTTGTGAGGGGGAGAGATAGGGGAGAGAAAATAAACAACTAGATGTAGTACATAGTGACCCCGGAGGGGAGGGCCATGTGGATAAAGTGAGGCAGGATAGCCATGGTTACATAGCCAGAGTTCCCGTCCCGTTTTAGACTAGCCAAAGCGGGAGAGGAAGGCAAAATTTAACAGAATATAATAACACAAGAGTAGCGTGAGATCAATCACTATAATATCAAGGTGTGACTGTGCGACAGTTGGGTGGCACAGCAGAGAGACACAATGGTTTATAGTGTATGTATACTCATCTGAGCAGGCGGTGAGCTTGCATGTCTATACCATCTAAGGGATTCCAGAGAGGATGCTCTCTCTCACGAAAGTTCCATGTGGTTAGACCCGAGAGTTTTAAGCCTCTTGGCTGTATCCTTTCTGGGGCTTCTTTGGTCCAGGAGTCGCGGAGAACCTTGATCCTTGGAGGTTGTTTTGGCATATGTCATGGGTTCCAGGGTTCTCAGGAAGTGGGTTGCTTCAGCTGGGGTGTGGAAAGTTAGCTGCTCGTCGTTAGGGCCTTTGACCCGGAGTGTTGCTGGAAAGGCCAAAGTAAACTTTATCTGTCTTTTAAAAATATCTGAGCAGATGCCTTGGAACGCCTTCCGTTTCTTGGCCACTTCTGCTGAATAATCAGCAAAGATTAGGATTTTCTCACCATCAATCGTCAGTGATTTGGACTGCCTGAATTTCTGTAGAATGGCGTGTTTATTCGCGTAATTTAAATATTTGGCGATGATCGGTCTTGGGCCAGGGCGGCTGGAAGTAGGAGCTCCAAGTCTGTGCGCTCTTTCCACTTGGAACGGACCCTTTAGACCCAGGGCTTCAGGAATCTTTACGGAGCAGAAATTAATGAGGGCACTTGTTGGCAGGGATTGTGGAGCCCCAATAAAACGAAGGTTGCTCCTCCTGGAGCGATTTTCAAGATCTTCGAGCTTCTCTATAATGAGGGCGATCTGTTTGTCTTGTGTGATGTCCGACTCCTGGGACTGATAGACTTCTTCCTCTAGGTGTGCTATGCGCTGCTCTGCCTCTTGTAACCTGCTCGCATGCGCTTTAAGATCCTTGTGGATCTGAGCCATACCATCCTGCACTGCCTTCTCTACTGATGCTGTGATCATGGGAGATAGAAGGGCTGCCACTGCTTGGGCGATTAGCTCCGTGGAACGATCGTCCTGTCCGAGGGTACCAGAAAGAGCGTTGTCTCCTGCACGTGGCGCCGCTGCCATGTCAGGCGGAGCGGCCTGATCGGAGCTCTCCGGCGGTCTGGTAAACTGTGCTTGACGGAGCGGTCCCTTGTCCAGGTATCGCTCCATACCGCTGTCCCTGATGTCTCCGGTTTGTGGAGGCCGGTGTACGGGGATTTGTGCAGGTTTTTACAGCAGATTTTAGGCTTCTCCGCGGGAGCTGCTAGGACGCGCGACTAGTCCATGGAGCGCCGGAACCGGAAGTCCCTGCTGTCTGTTTTAATGGACGCAGCAACAGGACTCTGGAGCATGCCTGCACAGGTGCTCCCATGGAAAGCTTCTCTCCGCGGGGGCACCTGATGAAGAGGAGGAGAGAGGAACGGGAGGACCCCAGAAAAGGAGGATCGAGCCGCTCTGTGCAAAACCCTTGCACAGAGCAGATAAGTATAACATGTTTGTTATTTGAAAAAAAAAAAACCCTTACAATCACTTGGAATTACCCAGTATATCACTTTGCTTCATCAGGTGAACAAAGTGAAGGGGAGTGGTATTTTATGGAGTGATTGACTGAAGACAAACAGATTGTTAATTTTGCAGAGTGATAAACGACAGACTTACTACCTAGATCACCAGGGGAAAATACAATGTAAAAGAAAGAAAGCCTAAAAAAGAAAACAAATGCAGCCTACCTATTCTATATATATATCACGTTAAAAAATAAATACATTTTTTCACCACTTCATTTTTTAATATTTATGTTTCACTGGTTTTGACGAAAACATTGAATTTAAATAATGATCAGGATTTTCCTATAATGTGTAATTTTACAAGCTGATTGGAAGAAAGGCACCCCCCCCCCCTTCTCACAGCACACAGGAGTGAAGGAAGGATACAGAGCTGTGTTCAGAATAGACAGAAATAAACTGTCTTACATACATAGTTACATAGTTGGTGAAGTCGAATAAAGACAATCGTCCATCCAGTTTAACCTGTGTGGTTGTGTCTTCGTGTAATAATTTCCCATATTTCTATATATTGTGTCCGCTAAAATGCACATCCAAGAGTCTTTTAAAACTGTCATTACTTCCTGTTGACACCACTGATTGTGAAAGAAAGTTCCCTCCCTGACAGTGAGAAACACCCTACACAGCTTAAGGTTAAACTGCTTCTCTTCCAATCTCATCGTGTGACCCCATGCACTCTTATACTCTGAATACTTTCCTACCTACACTGGGATTGCCATTGAGATATTTGTATATCATTATTATATCCCCTCTGAAGCGTCTCTTCTCCAGAGAGAATACATTTAGCACTTGTATTCGTTCCTTGTATTTGAGGTCCTCCAGCCCCATTATTAATTGTGTTGCCCTTCTCTGAACTCTCTCCAGTTCCAGCACATCCTTTCTGAGAATTGGTGACCCAGAACTGGAGGGAATACTCCAGATGTGGCCCAACCAGAGTTTTATAAAGTGGTAGAATTATTGTTTATTCTCTGGAGTAAATCCCTTTTTCAATGCATGCTAATATTCTGCTGGCTTTGCTTGCCACAGCTTAACAATGCATGCTATTGCTCAGTGTGTCATCTACTAGGGGGCCCAGATCCTTCTCCATCCTGGAATCCCCCAGAGCTTGTCCCCCTAGTAAGTAACTTGCATTAATATTTTTAAACACCAAGTGCATTACTTTATATTTTCCAATGTTAAACCTAATTTGCCATCTAGTTGCCCACTCCATTCATTTATTGAGGTCATCTTGTAAGGATTTTATATCCTGCTGTGATGTTATTGCCCTACTCATTTTTAAGTCTTCGACAAACACTGAGATTGAACTATTTATCCCATCCTCTATGTAATTTATAAACACATTAAACAGAATTGGTCCCAGGACAGAGCCTTGGCGTACCCCACCCACCACTCTAGACCATTCTGAGTACATGTTATTTAACACCCCTTTTTGGATGCTCCCCTGTAGTCAGTTTTCTATCCAAGAACAAACCCTATGGTCCATACCTACAAACCTCAGTTTGTAGATTAAATGTTTGTGAGGCACTGTATCAAATGCTTTTGCAAAATCCAGATACACCACATCCACAGGCCTACCTTTGTCCAGGTGGCAGCTCATGTCCTCGTAGAAGGTTAACAGGTTGGTTTGGCAAGAACGATCTTTTGTGAACCCATGCTTACTAGTAATGATACTGTCTTCATCAGCAAATTCTTGGATATAGTCCCTTATCATCCCCTCAAATATTTTATATTTTATTGATGTTAGGCTGACAGGTCTGTAGTTTCCAGGGATATATCTCTGCCCTTTTTTGAATATTGGCACCACGTGGGCTTTTCGCCAATCAGCTGATACCATTCCTGTTTGTATGCTGTCCATAAATATTAGGAATAGGCTATAACCCGACTGAGTTCCTTGAGGACTCCCGGGGGCAAGCTGTCAGGTTCTGGTGATTTGTTTGTGTTAAGTTTTTCTAATCTTTTCTGGACACCGGCTTCTGTAAGCCACAAGGTTACATCCTGTGATGTGTTACTAAAAATACAGTCATTGTTATACCCCTCCTTTTCCTGTGTAAAAACTGAGGAGAAGAGAGTGTTTAGTACAGTTGCCTTCTCTTTCTCATCTGTAACGAAGTTCCCCTCATCCCCCTTTATGGGGTTAATGTGCTCAGACCTCACTTTTTTACTGTTTATATATTTAAAGAATTTCTTTGGATTTTTCTTACTCTCCTCCTCTATATGTCTCTTGTGCTATATCTTAGCCACCCTGATTGTGTTCTTACACTTCTTGATGCATTCATTGTAGTGTTGGAATGCTGACAATGACCCATCTGCTTTATATTTTTTAAAGACCATTTTTTTGTCTTTTAATATGACTTTTTACATTATGGTTTAGCCACGCAGGTTTAACCTTCGTTCTTCTATAGGTATTGCTCATTGGAATGCACTCGGTGATACCTTTAATTAATATGTTCCTAAGGCACTCCCATTTTTTTCTGTGCTCAATGTATTTAAGATTTGGTCCCATTTTATATCTTGCAATATTTAATGCAGTTTTAAGAAATTGGCTGAAATTTAGTGTTCTTGTACTACCCTTGTGCCTCCTTTTCATATGAGCTCTCTCTGCCATCACAAATTATTCTCAAGGTGTCAGGAAAACTTCTCAGTAGTGACTCATGCTTACAACAGAGGAATGAAGCACCAGAAATAAATGACACCTACAGCTTTTGCGAAAGATAAGTAAACACTACAAATATATGCTTTGCTCAGATTTCATGAGGTTTATAACCACTTTAAAAAAGCAGATCTACTAGAGATCCTAGAGATATCTAGGATAAGGGTCTGGGGAAGGGAATTATTGGCCCTCTGTTTACAAGCAGAAGTAAAGCGTCTGAGGCTGTCATTTTACACATGGCATTTTTTTCTTTGAAAATGTCAGTTTTGCTTCCTGTAATAAGTTATATACTGTACATTGTACATATTGTATGCTCCATTTCACAGGTAGGTTAAGGGCACCCCCATGCATGTTATTTAAATAAATTTAGCATTTTTAGTTTGACCTTAAACCATCATAGCTCTATGCCAAACCAATTATATTTTTAGCTTTGGTATATGTTCTCCACAGCAGTGCCCAGCTCCCATGCCATTGGTTTGAGAATCCCTTGTCTATTAGCCTAGAAAATGGCCATTACTGATTTTTAACATTTGGCTCCCATTGACTTCAATGACTTTTAAATGTGGCACCCACACTTTAGTCATATTCTGCGAACCTGCCTCAAACCAATCCCAGATATGTTTGGCTCAACATATTTAAGAAGATGGGGGTACTTGTATAACTGTGGAAAGAACATTAGTCTATGGGCTGTCTGCCTTCGTGGATTAATTCTAATATTCTCTCTAATATCTGTCCAATATGCTGAAGCAAGTTAAAACCCAGATCCAGGCCAGGCTTATTCAGCTTTATAAAAATTGGCAAGTATTTCTTTAAAATTTCCTTTATTGTGTGGACTCCATTTGGGAAGTTTCAGCTCAACTCCTATTCTTAAGACAGGGAAATAAGGACAACAATTGTCACTGGAACAGGATGATGCAGACCAATAATAGTAACCATTCTCCATTTTACTGAAAAAAAAATATTTTCTTATATTCTGTGTCTCCACTGGGGAGACTTCCTGTCAATCCCAGGCCTAAGAGCCCTTTCACACTGGGACGGGCAGGGCGGTAACGGTAATGCGCCGCTAGTTTTAGCGGCGCTTCACTGCTGTTATATCGGCGCTTCACTGCTGTTATGGCGGCGCTTTGTCGCCGCTATTCGGGTGGCAGCGGACACTTTTAACCCCTAAAAAGGGGTTAAAAAGGGGTTAAAAGCGCCGGCATGCGGCACTTCCGAAGTGGTTTGCAGTCACTGCCCATTCATTTCAATGGCAGCAGAGGTGGAGGAGCAGTGTATACACCGCTCCTGCACCGCCCCAAAGATTTTGCTTGCAGGACTTTTTTTTCCTGTCCTGCAAGTGCACCGCCCCAGTGTGAAAGCACTCGGGCTTTCACATTGGGGTGGATTGAGGGGAGTTTTTCAGGCTCTTTACAGGCGCTAGTTTTAGCACCAAAACGTCTAAAAAATGTCCCAGTGTGAAAGGGGTTAAGGAAACTAAAGGAAAATCTTCCCAACAGAGACACAGAATACAAATAAAAATGTGACAGAGGCTCTGTGTTCTGACATACAGGTTAGAATATTTATTACACCAAATTTTTAAATATTTAAATTTAAATTGTTTTAATGAAGACATGTTCTTAAATGAATTTTGATATATAAAGACAGAGTATATGTTGTCTTTTAAAGACTTCACATAAGGTTTCCTAACCTTTGCACACGTCAATGGCTTTTGCACGCACCGTAGGTTTTATGACACAATCCAAAGTCCAATTGCATCAGGAGCTGTACACCTTAGGGTGAAGTGAACTGACCCCCCGTTCACATCGGGCTGACTTGATATTATTATTATACAGTATTTATACAGCGCCGACAGTTTGCGCAGCGCTTTACAATATTAGGGCAGACAATGATATGCGATTTGCCATTTCAAATTGCATGCCAAATCGGAGTCTATTGCCGGCAACAGCACCGTCCGAATCGGTGCGATGCCTACTTTGCAGCGCCGCACCGATTCCCAAAACTATTTCCTGCACTACTTTTGGCTACTGCAGGGGCGATTTCAATACACATCTGTGCATGAACCCACACAGATGTCTTTCAAATTGCCCCCATACGCTTAATGAAATGCGGGTTTGAAATTGTGCGAGTTCACTGGAACTCGCACGATTTCAAACCCACCTCCAATGTGAACGAGAGCTTAAGAAGATTCCCAAGAATAGCTAACACACCACTGTTAAAAAAAATAAATCACTTAGTTGCATTAAGACAACATGGTCTGACTTAAGCTGGGTATACAGGTGGTAATAGTAAAAAAGAATGATGAAAGCTTTCCTCTATCCATACTAGCGAATGCATGAATCCTCCTTGCTAGTTTATAGTAATCTGACAGCTAGCACCACCGCTTGTCAGTATACCCATATAGTGCCTGCATCTGATTGGATGCATGTGCTGTCCAGTCATCAATTTTCTGACACGCTCCTTTGACAAATGTCATTTCAGCAATTGACTTTCATTGAATGGAATGGTAGCAGGAGGGCCATACACTGCTCAAGTTTCAGCCAAGCCAGCAGGAATCTGTTGAATTTTGAATAGTGTATGGATGGCTTTAGGTTTTAGCGTCATGCCTTCTTCAAGTTGTTTGAATGAGGATTGGGAAGATATGAAATGAAGTTTTTTTTGTAGATTTTGTGGTGGAGCATCAAATGCTGACCCCATTTTGTATTTCCAAGATTTACTCTGACATAATGTAAGTGGCATTTTCCTTCCACATTATTATCCTTGGATTTTAATTTTATTATACTCTTAATCAGTCATGTATGCTGTCAGTTTAAAATTTAAAAGAAAGTATGATTGTGTTTATTGTTGTTGGCTGACCAGCATTTTCTATGCTATTTATTGCATTCCAAACATTCAAATGTATTTTACTACAGCACATTTCTTTTTGGGGCTGGTAGTATTTTCTGTGTGTTTTTTGTACCAAAGCAAAAATAAAGTGTACAAATAAGTATGTTTGGATCATATTCCTGTCCTCTAAACTACCACTAACACATAGCTTGGCCTTGATACTTTGCCCTTACCCAAAACTTAACATTTAACCAAAAACATAAAAAAATAAAACTTGGTAAACGTACTGCACTGCTCCTCAGCAGATTGCCGCTCATGTAAGCTGTACCAGCTTGCACTATAGTGGGATGAAAAAGTGTTGCAGGGAGACATGATATCAGCATTCTCGGTGCTGATTTATAAGCCTGTTTCTTGTTAGTCTAGCACACCTAGCCGCGCCTACTGCTTTCTGGATTGACAGCACTGCTTCTGTTGCTGAAGTTCTCCCACTGTGAGCTGCAGTGTCTGAAAGTGGGAGCATGAAACACAAATAATGGAGGATTTGACCCAGGAAAGCTAAAAAGAGTTTTTGTTTACTTTTTGAGGCACATGGACCATATAGTAACTGAATTTGGGACTTAGACTGTCATACAAGAGCCTTTAGTTGTACTTTGCCTGAAACCTAATGCTTATCTTTACCCCTAACCTTTAAACTAATGTCAACCCTTATTTGAAGCCTGAAACTAATACCAAGCTGATTATACCCCCAAAACACCATTCTTTCATCTCTTTATGTGTAGCTCATTATGAATATTACAAACCCATTGTGGTCATAACCAAATGCAATGAAATCACTGGCTTCTCCTTCTCTAGTAGATGCAAGTGAAGTGTTTTTATGCATATACCAAGAAAGAGTGTAACGCAACACCTCACCATATGCTAAAAAAACAAAAAGTATTAATATAACTAATCTGTGCATGTACACATAACGTCTATTGTTTGAAAAAAGCTGTGTTCTTAAGTTTCTATTGCCCAATATTTAGTAAAAAAAATAAAATAAAATAAAAAAGAAGAAAAAACACCACATGTCTTCACTCTTCATGTATTAGTGCACATCCTCCACCAGGTGAAAGACCTGCTCAATAACACATTAACACGCTCATCAATACTATCCCACTGCTGTTGTTTCTTTTGGGTTTTCCTCTAAATCCACCTTAATAAGTACAAAACACTCGTCCCATCCCCTTCCCAGGACAATAAGAAGGCTCCGTTCATATATCATATAGAATAGAAAGGCACAAACATAGTGCAATCTGTTTTTTGCAAGTTTATTCACAATCCCCACTATAAATCCCACTCACAAGAATCCACATTAAAAAGCGCTTCAATACTGTCAATTGCTGGCTCAATACTGCACTCAGCAAGACTGACTGACAGAGTTGCGCCCCATGATTGGGCTTCTTCAGTAGGTCGGAAGCTGAATATACCGAGCCCTTAAATAGCCTAATTTCATCTCCATAGCAACTGATAAATAATTGATCTGTCAAGCCGTAGCCAGAAGTGTATATGGGCTTAATATCCTCCTGTTCCCCGAAGCCTAAAGGTCCAATGCCTACAAGCAGGGGATACTCAAAAATAAAATAAAAACTCTTATATAAAATACATGTCCAAATCACTGCTCACTATTACAGGCTTCAATCAATTTACCAGGAAGACATAACTAACAATTATTACCAAGCCCCTACAAAAAAAAAAAAAAATACCCACTCCCGGATATCGCCTGCACATTTACATAAAAAATATATTATTTCAGTCTCGTAAGTCTAAATGGATTCATGTTGACTCAAGAACCTCACAAATTTACCCCTCTCCAATGATTATAGACCTTTTCTACCCCCCAGAATTTGAGGCCTTTTGGATCCCTATTGCACACCTCCCTAAAATGTTTAGACACACTGTGCTCTGATTTCCCTTTTTTTATATTGTTTATATGCTCCCTAACCCTCACCTGCAAATATCTGGACATGAGTCCCACATACTGAATGGAACAAGGACACTCCAGCATATACACTACCCCTGTTGTAGAACATGAAATAAAATCTTTTTTTTTAAATCAAGAAAAGTTTTATTGAAAAAACAAAATTATTTTAACAGACAGCTTCATAATTAGACTATATGTTACATCATTACACCTTGCAATATCAACAGTACTCATTATCTAAATTTGAATTGTGTCTAACAATCAAGGTGCATCCCATCAGTGGTTCCAACAGATAACAAATAATTACATCCACAAAGCTTTTCTAGTCCCTGTGCAATGACAGCAATATTATAACAAGCTTCTCTGTAAATATCTTCTCATTTGTATAACAAATAAACATCCATAATCAATAAAAGAACATATGTAAACACTTTTTCGTTTGCTGACCTTTTTCTATTAGAATATTTCTTCACCATGTAGCCCTTAACTCTCTAACAGTCTATTCAATACCAGTTGCTGGGGCGCTAGACCTGGAACGTCCAGCCACGGATGCCATATAGAAAATAATTTTTTGGGGGCTTTTCTATGAAGATAAGTTAGTTTTTCTCTAATAATCATTGAATTGACCTGTGTGATCCACTGGCCCCTAGTGGGCACCCTAAATCAAATATCTGGCAATTAGTTTGCGAGCAACATACACTAATCTCAATATTGCCACATATGAATGTGGAGTTAGTTGGTCCCCCTCCAGCGTGCCCAGCTGGCACATAATGGGATCCCTTCCTATTTGGTAATGATATACCTGGAATATTGTGGATATGACCTCTTCCCAGTATCAGAAGAGTTTTGGGCACCTCCACAACATGTGCATTAAATCCCCATGTTCACGTTGGCATTTTGCCAGAGCGGATTGTCTCTGCAGCCGCATTCATATAGCTGTCGGGGTGTCCTACAGACTCTGTGGAGTAGGAAGAGGTGGGAACGTTTCTGCGTGGCTGATACAGATACCAGTGGTGCAGCAGATAAACAAGCCTCCCAAACATCCCCATCTATATTTCCCACATCTTCCTCCCAGCCCCTTCTGCATTGTAATTGTGTAGTACTCTGTAAGGCATTAAGGAACATGGAATAAACTCGAGAAATCATGCCCTTTTTATCTGAGACCTGAAACACCTCACCTATAATAGGGTAATTTGTTAGTAGGAGTTTTGTGAACCATGCTTGTGCGTTTAATGCATGTCGCAGTTGTAAATATTTGTAAAATTGGTTCTTATGGATATGAAATTCTTGTTGGATTTCTAAAAAAGCCTTAAGTATTGGCCCATGGTTTAGCTGCAAGATATATTTAATTCCCACCTCCTCCCATTCTCTAAATCCTTCTAACTTTAATACCTCCTTGTATTGCAATTTGCACCAGAGAGGGGTACAAGTTAGGAAGCTGACTATATTTAAAATGGTTTTAGAATATTTCCATAGAGTTTTAAGCAGTGTAACTGTTGGCAGCGCCAGATGCAGGTGGGGAAAGCCTTGCTACAGATGGGCCAGGGAAGAATAGTCCGACCCCTCCAGAACAAACATATTTTTGATTAAGTCCATTGGGTCCAGCGATTCTCATCCCTCAAGTTGTTGAATTTGGGATGCTATATACACTGTATGCAGAATTATTAGGCAAATGAGTATTTTGACCACATCATCCTCTTTATGCATGTTGTCTTACTCCAAGCTGTATAGGCTTGAAAGCCTACTACTAGTGTTGAGCGAACCCGGACTGTAACGTTCGGGTCCGTACCGAACTTTCGGGTGTCCGTGGCACGGACCCGGACCCGGACATTTCAAAAATCGTTCGGGTTCGGTCCGGGGTTCTGCTATTTTATTCCACGTGTTGAGAAGCTGCAGGGCAGCCAATCAACAAGCGTTTCACTGGTTTGCCCTTAGAAGCCATCACAGCCATGCCTACTAATGGCATGGCTGTGATTGGCCAGTGCATCATGTGACCCAGCCTCTTTATAAGCTGGAGTCACAGTGCTGCAGTCACATGCTCCTTGGGTTAGTATAGGGAAAGGTAGCTGACGGCGTGAGGGACAGATTTTAGCCATTTTAAGACCTGATCCTGCATCCTGAGATAGATTACTTTACTACTGCTGTCTGT
>BLSH010036640.1:1817526-1830797 GCA_018402905.1 Glandirana rugosa
GTGGGCCTATTCTTTGTAATTTTATAGTTTCTCATGTCGCGAATTTACTTCAGGTACTAGTTTTTTCCGTAATTTTGTTGAGGTTTTACTTATTTGTTGTGACCTCTCACAGTCCTGATGGAGGAGGAGGGTAAACCTGTACTTCTCAAATCGGTACGAACCCCGTTTAAATCGGGGGTACCGATGGGGGAAGAAAACCTCCATCTTCCTCGGGGCTGTGGTCTTTATCAACACCCTGTACCGTTTCTGGTCCTCTAGGTTTTATATAACGAAGACATCTGTACCATAGACACCTAGGGCGGTGTCCTTTACGGAGTGCCGGAGGTTAGGGTCAAGTACCCACTACCTGCATATATTCCTACAGTGTGGAGGCCGTGAGGCATTTCCTGTGGCGGGATCCACAGATACCATGTCTACAGAAGCAATATATTTTGGATCTCCTGGTCTTTGCCATGTCCCACAACTATTTCTGGTGTCGGGGCTCCTTCTACCTCCAAAAGAAGGGGGTAGCCATGGGGGCTAAATTTGCCCCAAGCATGGCTAAACTCTTCATGTCCAAATGGGAGGAGGAGGTAGTCCTGACACTCTCCAGTGTTGTTTATTCATTTTGGAGTTGTTTTAATGCCTTTTTTGATCATGGACTTCATTTAAGCGCTGTACTCTTTGATATTTTAATGTTTCTTATCCGGGTGTAGGATTTATATGTACAGCAGCTGGGTATCTTTATTCATTTTTTATTTTGTTTATGTGTAATCAGTTTGTCAAACCATTAGCGCAGATTTTTCCAATAATTTAATATCTGAAGGTTCCTATATGAGGCTGGAGTCACATAGCGTTGCGTGTCAGATCGTCTCAGACTAGAGTAGGGAGAGCTTCATGCCGGTGCTGTGAGGGAACCATCTCAGGCTGCATTAGGGAGACCTTCATTGGGGTCCTGGAGGGAGACATTAGCGTTCAGAACCATCTTATAGTGCATTAGGGAGACGTAACTGTTGGTGCTCTGAGGGAGAGTTTATCATTATAAACCATCTACTACTGCATTGGGGAGAGGTTCCTGTTGGTGCTCTGAGGGAGAGTTTATCGTTCTAAAACCATCTACTACTGCATTAGGGAGCGTTTCCTGTTGGTGCTCTGAGGGAGAGTTTATCGTTCTAAAACCATCTACTACTGCATTAGGGAGAGGTTCCTGTTGGTGCTCTGAGGGAGGGTTTATCGGTCTAAAATCATCTACTACTGTATTAGGGAGAGGTTCCTGTTGGTGCTCTAAGGGGGAGTTTATAGTTATAAAACCATCTCCTACTGCATTAGGGAGAGGTTCCTGTTGGTGCTCTGAGGGAGAGATTATCATTCTAAAACCATCTACTACTGCATTGGGGAGAGGTTCCTATTGGTGCTCTGAGTGAGAGTTTATTGTTCTAAAACCATCTCCTACTGCATTAGGGAGAGGTTCCTGTTGGTGCTCTGAGGGAGAGATTATCATTCTAAAACCATCTACTACTGCATTGGGGAGAGGTTCCTATTGGTGCTCTGAGTGAGAGTTTATTGTTCTAAAACCATCTACTACTGCATTAGGGAGAGGTTCCTGTTGGTGCTCTGAGGGAGAGTTTATCGTTATAAAACCATCTACTACTGCATTAGTGAGAGGTTCCTGTTGGTGCTCTGAGGGAGAGTTTACCGTTCTAAAACCATCTACTACTGCATTAGGGAGAGGTTCCTGTCATGTCTCAATATTTTGGGGGCTACCCCAATTAGAAAAAAAAAACAAACAAACAAATAACAGTGTTGGCTACCTCCTCCTCCACCACCGCCACTTCCACCTACACTGCCACGGTCACGGCCTAGTCAACCTCTAGGCTCCTACTCCACACCCACCTCCATCTCCCATTTTTAATTTTTTTTTATTTTAAGTTATTTCCCTATCCACATTTGTTTGTAGGGCACTTGTCCTACTCCTTACCCCAATTTTGCTTCCTTTTGCAGCCCTCTAGCCCTTTCCAGGACTTTTTTACAGCCATTTTAGTGCCCAAAAGTTCGGGTCAATATTGACTTCAATGAGGTACGGGGTCCAGGGTAAAGTTCGGGTCAAGTTCGGTACCGAACCCGAACTTTTCTGCAACTTTTCTTTCGGCCGAACCAGACGAACCCGAACATCCAGGTGTCTGCTCAACTCTAGTACTAATCATTTTCAGGATATCTTGGGTTGAGTGCCTAATAATTCCCTGCTTATAATACATTTTTTCAATGTGTACTGAGCCTTGTTGATTGCGTATGAGCATCGCTAGCATGTGACCCGTGTTCTCACCCTCTTCATAGTGTTTTTGTTGAAGAAAAAATTGTTTATTTTCTGCTAGCTGTAGTTCTACTTGCCTCAACATTGACTGGGCTGCCAACCACATCCTTTTGGTATCGTCCGATGGGTTGTCAACATATTCCTCCTCTACCTTCCCTGCTTCTGCCAATATGAGTGTCTCCCAAGCTTTAGTATAAGTTTTGACATTATTAATTATATGTATGAACTGGCCTCTCAGCTAGGCTTTAGAGGCATCCCATACCACTCCTATGTCTGATGTGTCTAGATTGGTGCGGAAGAAGGATCTCAGCAATTTAGGGATGGGGTCTGGCTCAGGAAACAGATCCAGCCAGAATGGATTCAGCTTCCAGCTGCATTGTTTCGGGATCGTAGGGAACTCCGGATCCACCCAAAAGGGAGATCTCAGATATGTCTATAAAATCTTTAATAGTGTAGGTCCCACCTGTTGCTGTCGCTATGACCTCCTTTGTCTTTTTATTATTAACCCTTAAAGTTTTGCAAGCTAGGCAAGCTTACCACAACCGTAAAATCCTGCTAGCAAGGGGATCAGCCCATTCTTTTTAACATCAGGTGGACCCACTACCCCTGGGGCCAATCTATCCCTCAGATTAGGGCTTTCCTGTATACAAATTAAGGGGATGGTTGTAATTTACCCAAAACCCAATCCCTTAATAAAATATTCTAGTATTTTTTACAAATATTTCCACTTTATTGCTTTGTGCATTACAATCGATCACTATTCTATAACCGTAAGCATCCCTGGGTCCATCAACTACTGAATCTTTATTAGCAATAAGCTTAATTCTATCCATTCATTTTACCTCTTCAATCGCTTTTTTAATTAAAGTGGGTGTAAACCCTCACATATACCTAGTAAAATGAACAGCCTCAGATGATACACAGAGATTAAACAAATCATCCTACATACTTTTTACATGCATATCTGATGTCTTCAGCTTTATATATTCTTTAGAAAGTTCAGATCGTGTTTGAGATTGATTTTCTCTTCCTATTCAGCATTGGGAGTGAAGTCTGGGCATACAGCCAAGACAGCTGATTGGAGGAAAAGCACACACCCCCACTCCACATAGGCAGAGGCTCTCTGCTAATTTATTTATAGCAAGCTCCCCAACACTAATTTCAGCCTGGTTTTATCTCCTGTGACAGAGAACTTGTCAGAAGTTATCAGGCTTATAACAGAAGAACGGAGCAGGAGAAAGACACGGGACTTATTGCTTTGAAGAGACATAAGAAAGCACTGCAGATATATGTGCCCAGCTCAAATTTTATGAATCTGGTTTACATCCACTATAAATCTTTATTATAACCTTTCTGAACAAACCTTTTTCAAATACTTCAGATTGCTGTACATAATCCTCCACTGTAGTACAGTTTCGCTGCATTCGGACAAACTGTCCTCTCGGGATATTACACAGCCTCGTTTTATAATGGCTGCTATCAATAGCTATATAGCCATTGCAATCCGTGACCTTACAGTAATTTCTCATACTAATAAACCCTCCTTTTATCATAACTTCTAAGTCCAAGAACATAATTTTAGTAAGGGCATAATATCAGGATAACACTATATTTTTATCATTGTGATTCAATCTGTCCATGCAGGTCAGGAGGTTCTCCTCATTCCTCTCCAATACCATGAACATATAGTCTATGAATCTTTTTGTAACAAAGTAACTCTTTATGTTTATCCTTAAATACCACGTCAGACTCCCAGTGGGCCAAAAATAGATTAGCCACACTGGGAGCAAAACAAGCACCCATAGCCACTCCGGTAGTCTGCAAAAAATACTGATTGTCATACCAAAGTAATTATGTTGGATCCCAAACTCCAAACACCTTAACAAAAAGCTCTGATGCCTCCTGGTTAGCTCAGAACTTCCTAATGCCCATTTTACAGATTCCATAGCGTCTGAGTTCTGTATAATGGTGTATAGTGAGCTCATATCCGCTGTCACCAGAAAATATGAGCTCTTAACTGGTATATCTTCTAAAATTTGTAGTAAGTGTTTAGGATCTTTCAGAAAAGCATTAGTCGAGGTAGCTAGAGGTTGCAGAAAAGTGTCCAGATATTGGACTATACGTTCACTATCGGCCTTCCAGGGGGGTTGGAAGAGTCCTTATGTATTTTTGGCAGAAAATATATTACTGGTGTATGACAGCTTGACGGATTAATTATTCTTTTAACCTCTCTTAATCAATAGAGACAACTCTTCTTTATATTCAAACACTGGGTTCTTATTCAACACTTTATACGTGTTCCTAGTTTCTAATTTCCGGTAACAGGAGTATGTTACGCCCATATATATTTCCGGCTGCCGCTTGACAGATCAATTGTTTATCCGTTGGTATGGAGATGAAATTAGACTGTTTAAGGGCTCGGATATTCGGCTTCCTACTGTCGAAGCCCAATCACGGGGCACAAGGTGTCTAGAAGGAGGAACCGTGCCCGTGTTGTCATGCCAGAGTCTGGCTGACTACAGGGGTGAGCTGGCAATTGACAGTATATCTGAAGCACTTTTTTAATGTGGATTCTTGTAAGTTGGATTTATTTATTTTTGTGAATAAACTTGCAAAAAACAGATTGCACTATATTTGTGCCTTTCTATTTTATATGATATATAAACTGAGTCTTCTTATTTTGCTGGGAAGTGGATGGGACAAGTGTTTTGTGCTTATTAAGGTGGATTTAAAGGAGAACACAAAAGGAACAACAGCAGTGGGATAATATCGGTATTGTTTTTTAGCATATGGTGAGGTGTTGCTCTACACTGTTTTTACATATATCTTATTTTGTTAGCATTGTGGAATCACTTTACAGTGTTTGGTTGGGCAACATTTTTGATTTGAATTTTTGGTGAGTTTGTTTATACATGTATTAATTGCCCTGATTGTGATCTTTACTTTATTTGTTATGTGTATGTATAGTTTAAAGAAAAATGGTGTTACACTATTATAGTCTATAAAAACAGACCCTCTGGTGGGACTTTAAAAGGCATAGACTCCACAAAAACAAATGCAATAGGTATAAAAAGTTTTAAGTTTATTACAAAATACTAGTTAAAAAAGGGAAAAAGGGGGGAGAGACAGGGGATGAAGCAAGGGGTACATTCCCCAATCTACAGAACGTTATTAAAATGCAACAGTACATATAGCAGAACCACTTATTTAATGCACTACTGTGTAATTGAAACAGAGTGCAACCCAACGCGTTTCAAGATCGTGCGTTGTTCCTCTTCATCGGGGGAAGTGGTGATATAGCTCATATCTATCGTTCAGACATATATATAGCGCATAGTGTGGGTTCTCGTATAGAACTAGTGCAGGGTAAAAACAGGAGTAAAGGATGCTGCTGCCGCAAGTATCATAATGTTCACGAAGGTAGGTAGCGAAGATCGATCCCAATATAACAGCAACCTGTGCCGTCTATATTATATATAGATACTGTATGGGCAGTAAGAGGGCTGCATGGGAGTAGAGCAGATTCCAAAAGGTATGGTCTCAGGGTTGTAATTATAGTCGACAGGTTAAACAAAATACCATGTGGAGACAAGCCCCTCCATCAAGTTGCCAAAATGGCGGAAGGAAGAGTAGGCAAATGCCTAGATGCACATGCAGGATCTATGCATATGCAGCTCACTCTTTCCCAGCGCCCTCATGCAGCAAACACCTATTAGAGTCTGTTTTGTTCTTTAATTCTCCTGAGGAGACCTTTTGATGCATCACTGGATAATTTTTCCGTCTAACTCAAGAAACTATAAGACTCTAAAGCCTAGTACACACGGGCCAAATGTCAGGTGGCATCAACAGGTTTTATAGAAACCGGCCAACATTTGGCCCATGTGTACTGCAGCCGGTCGGACAGATGGGGCATGACCAAAAAATGTCTGCCGATCGGCTCCCATTCTGCTCTCTCAGTTGACCAGAGTGTTCTGGCAGGAGGGCCGTCCCCTTATCAGAATACAATAGCACAGCAGGGGAGATCGCTGTACTAACATCGAATGGTTAGTACAGCAACTCCTACGGAGCTGTCAATTTCTTTTCGTTCAGCCCTGCTGGGTTGAACTAAAAAAATGAATAGTGTGTACTAGGCTTAAAAATTGTTAAGGTTATTTAGACTTCAGGGCAATGAGTGTATTGACATGTAAATGTGGTGACACCTAGATTCAGAGAAGAGATATACCTGTGCTCAAATCCCAATAACTTGTACATGTATTTAAACTATCAGGTGCTAAAGGGGTGTGACCACCTATTAACACTACAGAATTCTGGACGAACCCTCTGCACACTGCTACACCCTTTTCAGCAAACTATGCAATGAAAAACAGGGATATTTAGTTCCCATATATTGCAATACATGTTTTTTTTTTACGTAATCTTTATTTATCTTTTCATAACACATGTCACAAAGTTAAGCAATAACATAACATTGTTTAACATTAACCTCCATGTCTTATCCAGTCACCTGGCACACGTGCATGGCAGGTATCATCAGCCTATGTAACATTGCTTCCGGGCACCGAAAGCAAAAATCTTTAATGCAGGAGATTGAGAAAAGTAGATGGGGGGGGGGGAGTAAAAGGCAAAAGGGAATAGGAAATAGGGGAACAATAATAATAATAATAATAATAATAATAAAAGAATCACAAAGAAAGTAAGAAAGAAATGTACATGCACCATGTCTCTTTCTATAGCTTCATATATAGCTCAGTACACCGTTCCATACTGCATTTTGAATATTGAACATTGAATATTGAACTTTGAATAATGAATATGGAATATTGGGGTCTCTTATAAAGTTATCTTTGGTCTTTCCTTGGAACTGCCAAGGGTTAAAGCTGGCCTGTGGTAAAATCTCCAGGTGGGGTTATATCATTTTCCCTATCACACATGGCTAAGGGTTTTGGGTGGGGTCTTGTACATTCTTCCCAGTGTGAGCTATCCATGTGGCCCAGGTATTATAGAATTTGTCATAGCGGTCTTTGCACTTCGCCATCCACTCCTCTGCTGCCATTATTTTATTCACTAGGTTGGTCCAGTCTGTTCAGTTCGGTACTTGGGTTTGTTTCCAGAAGACTGGGACCAACTGCCTGGCCGCGTTAAGCAGATGTGGTACTATGGACTTGCGGTTGGCTGAGAGGGATGGTGGGGACGTGCAATAGGAAATTTAGCGGGGAATCTGGGATCTCTATGTCCAGTATGGCCTTAATCTGTACCCTAATATCTTGCCAGTACGGCTGAATCTTGGGGAACTCCCATCAGATGTGGAGGAAAGTGCCTCTCTGCCCGCATCCCCTCCAACATGCAGTGGATGCAGTCGGATAGATCACCACAAGCCTTGTAGGTACTCTGTATCACGGTGTGAGAATTTTGTAACAATTTTCTTGCATTTTTGTGTCTACCATGCTTGAGTGGGTAAGGCGATAAAGACTATCCAGCTGCGTCTCGCTGAATTCGTGCTGTAGGTCTCTCTCCCAGTCCCTAATATAAAGTGGTTTTCCCTCTCTGCCTTGGGATTGTAATAAGTTGTAGAGCACTGAGATAGCATGAGGAGTGGGTGCTTCTGCCATACAAAGTTTCTCAAATGGGGTGGCCGCGTCTGGCGCTCGAACCGGTCGGGTTAGTTTTTGAACAAAACGCTGGAGTTGTCTGTAGCGCCAGTCATCCATCATATACGTTTCATATAGTGAACGTAGCTGGTCCAGGGGGAGCAAGCCCTGTGTACCCAGAAAACGACCACATCGCACCTCCCCGTCTCTTGTCCATGCCCTAAAATATGTTGGGAGTTCACCTGGGGCGAACCAAGGGAAGCCCTCAAGCGGGGTCAGTGGGGAGGTCGGTGGTGCCAGCCCTTCCTGCTTATTCACAGCATCCCATAGGTTCAAGGCGTGAGTGGTCGTTGGAGATACCCAGTCAGATGTCCCCTCCCATCTCTAGGGAGCCACGGGGCATGGGCCAAGTTCCTGCCCGCTAGAAATTTTTCAAGTGGGACCCATACTTTAGCGGTTACATTGTGGTGCCAGTCTAGGATGCGTTGTAGTGCTATCGCTTCATAATATCTACGAATGATCGGGACCCCCAACCCTCCCTGTCATTTTGGGCGCTGTAGGGTGCGTAAGGCCAGTCGGGAGCTTCTGCCTCCCCAAACAAATCGTATAAACAGACTGTTGAGGGTCGAGAAGAAGGCCCGGGGCAGCACAATTGGCACCATTTGTAAATTAGAAGAGAATGTGGGGCAACACATTCATCTTCAGGACACTGACTCGGCCCGTCCCGGTTCCACTGTTGCAGGTCGGTTCGGAGTAACTTCAGTAATGGGGTATAATTATGTTGATATAGTTGGGAGCATCGGGGTGGGAGTTTAATACCCAAATATTTTATAGAGGCTGTGCACCAGGTAAATGAATGTGACGCCTGCAGCTGTGTACGTAATGTTTCTGGGATTCTCAGCGGTAATATCTCCGACTTAGAGTAATTCATTTTGAAATTCACGATCTGGTGAAACTGCCGGAGTTCCGCCATAAGGCCAGGGAGAGACACCAAGGGCTCAGAGACATAGAACAGGATGTCGTCAGCATAGGCGGACAATTTGTGTTCTGTCGGGCCGACCTTGAGGCCTCGGATGTCTGCGTTAGAGTGTATTCTGTGAAGGAGCGATTCTAGGGTAAGGGCAAACAGCAGGGGGGATAGTAGGCACCCCTGTCGTGTCCCATTATGGATGGGAAAGGGATCCGAAAGCACCCCATTGACCTTCACTTTCGCTGGGGTGCTGTACAAGGAGAAGATCCACATTAGCATGTTAGGTCCCAGCCCCGCCCGAGTCAGGACCTCCCGCAGGTATACCCAGTCCACCCTGTCAAGCGCCTTTTCGGCGTCAGTAGTCAGCAAGAGGCAGGGGGACCGGGCAACCTGTTGTTCCACCCAGTGTATGAGCTGGATAGCCCTATTAGAGTTGTCTCTTGCTTCTCTGCCTGCTATAAACCCCGTCTGATCAGGGTGTATCAACGTGGGCATGATCGGTTTTATACGATTAGCTAAAATTTTTGCCAATATTTTTATATCCGTGTTCAGCAGGGATATCGGTCTGTAGCTACTAGGTATGGTGGGGTCCTTTCCCTCCTTGCAAATTACCGTTATATGAGCAAGTAACGCCTCCCTGGGAATAGCAGTCTCAGCGGCCAGTGAGTTAAAGTATTTACAGAGGGGGCCTGCGAGCAACGCTTGAAATTTGGTGTAGTATGAGTTAGTGAACCCATCCAGTCCTGGGCTTTTTCCCTTGGGCAGGTCCCTTATGACCGTTAGTATCTCCAAAACGGTAATCGGCGTCTCTAGGCCTATACTACTCTGACCATCCAGTTGCGGAGCCTGCGCCTCCTCTAAATAGGTTTGTATGTGGGTAAGTCTCTGAGTGGCCATGACACCCGGTAGTGTGTCCGATAGATGATAGAGCTGGGCATAATAGTCTCTGAATGTCTGTGCTATTTTTGAGGAGTGTACCTGTGTCACCCCGGTGGGGGTATTAAGCTCGTGGACATGTCGCCGGAGTGCCCGTGCCAGCAATCTGCCACATTTATTGCCATACTCGTAGAATTTGTGCGCTACATGTCTTAGCTTGGCCCTGATCCGTCCCTCCAGCATATCTGCCAGATTCTGTCTAAGAGTTTGGAGTTTCGCTGTCAGCGCCGGTGTGACCCGCCGTTTATGCGTCAGCTCAGTTTGGCGAATCTTGGCCAGGAGGTCCTATAGGTCTCTGTCCCGTGCCTTCTTAAGCCTGTGTCCCTGAGAAATCAACTCTCCTCTGATCACTGCCTTGTGGCCCTCCCAGACCGAGCCTAAACTCACCTCTTCCATGTCATTTTGTGCAAAATATTGTGTGATCCTTTCAGATATTGTTTTTAATGCAACCACATCATCCAGAACATTGTTGTTCAAGCTCCACGTCCAAGAATTTGCGGCTGGAGGGGCAACCTGGAGGGAGATAGTTACCGGCGCATGATCCGATATTGTCATCGGGTCAATCGTCGTGGCCATTAGGGAGTCTAGTGAGTATTGGTCCATCAGTATGAGGTCTATCCACATATAGACATTGTGAACTGTCGAGAAGTAGCTGTAGTCTCTGCCTTTGGGGTTCAGCAATCTCCAGCAGTCTACAAGGTGATGTAACTGCAGGGACTTCCTGAAATGTTTTATAAAGGCATAAAAGTGGGTTGAGTGCCCCGAGGAGGTGTCCACCTCCGGATCTGGACTCACATTGAAATCTCCCCCCACTATCAGCTGACCCTCTCTGAACGACGAGAGGGATTCTAGTATGGAATCTAGGAAAGTCAATTGTCCGCTGTTGGGGGCGTACATAGCTGCAAGAGTGTATTTGCAGTCAAAGATAGTGCCCTTAAGGAACACATACCTGCCATTGATATCGACCTGGTGATCAGTGGGTATGAAGGAGCAATGTTTGTGGATAGCTATCGCGGTCCCACCAGATTTGGGCCACGGCGAGTTACTCAGAAACCACTGCCTGTAGAGATGAGTGGGTAGGCGAGGAGCCAAGTCAGTGCCAAAGTGAGTTTCCTGTAGGAAAAGTATGTGTGCCCCCAGCCGTTTCGCCTCGACCCACAACTTACCCCGTTTCATCGGCGAGCCAGGACCCCTCACGTTATACGTGATTATCTTTAGGGATGCCATGATGAATACAGAGGAATGCAGTCACCCCTGGTCCAGCTACGGTTAAAGGAGCACGATTTGAGCATTTTGCATGGTGTACTAGAAAAACACAAAGAACATATGAGATCAAAAAATAGAATGAACAGCATTACAACCAAAAAAAAATGAGCAATGAAAACAACATACGGGTCTTGTACCTGTTAGGCACCACCAGGCGCTCTAGGTGCGTTGGTCGGTGGCTCCCGCCCCTCCCCCACACAGGGGGGGCAGTGAGGGCACCCGAGCAACACCTCATCCTTAAACAGGACCATGGCTCCGAAGAGCATCCCTACTGGGGGAAAGTAGAAAGGCACCAAGAATGAGTCTGGGGGGGACCCTTTGTAGTTAGAGGTCTGGGCGGCCGCCCAGCCATAGTCTGCAGTTATGCATAGTGGCATGTGTTCCGAGAATGTGTGGGGGGGTATACCCCATTATCCCATGCCTTAGTGCTAAGAATGAGTAGACAGCATCTCTACGGTTCAGGGCGGTCTCTAGGTTGATGAAGGTACTCCAGACGAGGCCCGTTGGGAAGTGTTCCCCTGAGCGCCATTACGTCGTCTTCGATGAGCCTGTCGCCATCCCTGAGGTCTGGGGGAAAGGGGTAGTTCCGGAGAAAGTCTCCAATCTGGGATGTCCACTGCTGGCAGTCCCAAATCTTTCAGAAAGCATGGTAAGTCATCTCTTGTGCGCAGGATGTGCTGCTGGCCGTCCTTGGTGACCGCCAGGTGAAACGGAAATCCCCATCTATAGATTAGTTTAGCATCTTGCAGCGCTTCCAGCAGTGGTTTGAGCGCTTTGCGTTGCATTAGCGTGCGTCTGGACAAGTATAGTGACAATTTTGCTCCATCAAAGTCCACATAGCGCATGCCCCTAACATAGTACATTATGCGTTCCTTAACAGAGTACTTGTGCAACTTGCATATTATGTTTCTCGGCTTGTCGGGATCCTCTGAGGGTGGCCTGAGCGCTCTATGAGCCCAATCAATTTCAATATGCGTTGGGGCCTCCCGGCCTAATATCTGTTTAAAGAGTCCCTGTAGTGTGGGGACTATGTCCCTGGATCTTGTGGCTTCTGGCAGACCCCTAATGCGGATATTGACCCTGCGACTTCTATTCTCATAGTCATCCATTTGGTCAATCAGGGAGTCAATTCTGCGATCCTGGGCCCTGCATCTTTCAGTCAGAGATTGAATGCTGGCAGCTGTGTCCTCCCAGTGTGTTTCAAGAGTCTCTACTCTCCTCCCTATGTGTGCTGTGTCGGCCTGCAAGGCCTCAATGTCCTGTCCAAAGGCCTTCTCCATGCGGGAGACAAACACCTCCAGGTCTGCCTTAGTGGGTAGGGAGAGTCGGTGAGCCGGTAGGCTCTTATCAGCCATCACATCTTCCAGGTCCGCGCCGCTTGCCCTGCTGTCCGTTTCGGACGGTGGCGATGGAGGCGGGAGAGTCAGGGATGGTAGGGCTGGGGAGGGAATCGGGGAAGCCGCCGAAGCAGCGTGCTCACCCGCCGCCATCTTGGCCGCCTCTCTTCGATCGCGGCTCGGCTCTCTAAAATATGCGTCCAGCGATCCTAAGTGGGTCCTGGGGGTCCGCAGTGGTTGTGGCGAGGTCCGCCTCCTGCCAGGCATAGCAAGATGGCTGTCTAGTGCGCGTGTTGCCACTGTATTGGCTTTATCTCGACCCGGGTCCCCGGAGCTCTGCTGGAACACGTCCTCACTTCAGCATGCCTAAGCCACGCCCCCGCAATACATGTTTTAAACTGAACAAATCCGTCAAAATAATCTTCTGGCCAGTCCTACACTGCCTTGCCATGGCAAATGCTATGGTGGACACCATGCCAATATGGTTCATTAACCACTTAACAACCGCCCCATAGACAATTGACGTCTACAGGGCGGTTGCTTAATTCTGGGAGGACGTCTATTGACGTCCTCCCAGAATCGCGGTTCCCGCGCGCCCCCTGGGGCGCGCACACGGGAACATCCGTGACCGTCGGGTCCGGGGGACCCGACTGATCACGGATCGTGGTGAATGGCCGCTGTGCGCGGCCTTTCACCACGTGATCGCGCCGTCAAATGACGGCGTGATCACATGTAAACAAGCCGGCGGAAGCGCCGGCTTCTCTCTCCTCTCCGCACCGATCGGTGCAGTGTGGGAGGAGAGAGGGGGGAGAGAGGAGGTGCTGCAGCGCTGTGGGCGATGTGCAATGCCCACAGCGCTGCCAGGTCACAAAATACTCCCCCCA
>BLSH010036640.1:1832393-1857709 GCA_018402905.1 Glandirana rugosa
ATAAACCATATAAAGACACAGGAGGAAAGGACAAATCAGTATCAAGTCAGGATCGATCTGGAAGGGACAAAAAGGTTACAAGGGAATGGGCACAAGACGTCTCTGTCCCGAGTCTATTAATTAACGGAAGTACTACTTTTTTTTTAGGAGACATGACGTTAATCGATTTCATTTTGAACGTAACCTAAGTTGAAGATACAGAATAACTTTTCAATCCAACGGGTACCTACCCGTTAGGGTTATCGGACGTGTACATATGTTCGATAACCCTTAACTCGTGTCCATATAGAAAAGAGACAACATTACGTTCACTGGTCTAGACTTGGATTAACGAGAGGGGGTGGAACCCAGAATTGGTGAACTGTTGACCCGTGAATTTGGAGTGTTGCATGACTGAGTAATTGTCATTCAAAGTGTGAGAGCGCTGAAAGCTGAAAATTGGTCTGGTTGTTAAGGGGGTTTAAGTGCCCAGTTGTCAAGTGGTTAAGACCCAAGGTGGGGGAGAGCAATTAGGTTCAGATCTGGTCACTTGCATTACAACAGAGAAAAGATATACCTGTGCTCAATTCCCAATAGCTTGTATACATGTGCAGGCTATTGGGATTGCCCATCCATGGGCAACCTAACTTTTCAATAAGACATAGAAGTTGAATCCAATGCAAGTTTTACTTTAGCTAATTGCAGTACAGAGGATTTTTTTTTCATCATGAAGGCAATTAATTATCTGAGCCCTGTCTCTGCAGAACACGGGTAAGGGAACATTGGAAAAACAGGGAAGGTCTAGCTAGGACTGAACTATGACTAAACAGGAAAGGAGGACACAGAAATATACCAAATAACATATTTAAAAAAGTTGTAGTGACTTCAAACTTCTACTAGATTTTAGCAAACTACAGAATAATAACGTGATGCAAGCTTACTACTGTACAACACAGAAACAATACATATAAGTGAGACACTCTGTATCATGGTGCAAGAATCCAATCTTGCTATACCAATTTATGAAATTAGAACAAAGGAAATTGTTAGATATACAACTTTTATTCTATCTGTGCAATGATGATTTAAGCAAAAGATTGGGATTGGATGGCTTCAGGACTGCATAGCTGTTCACTTGACATCACAATTGAAATAAATAAGGCAATTTGTATTTATAGATAAATCATGGTGACCCAATTGCTGAAATGTAAGACTCAGACTTTAGATTTGTATATTACATAATACATATCAAATATACAAAATGCAGAGTACGTATTATTGGTATATACTGTGTGCAGCGTGGCGCTTCCCAGTACCTAATACCCCTGCACCAGGAGAATGAAAAAATTGATTATCCCCAGCTGCTGCCTATATATACTAAGGTAATATAATTCAAATACCATACATGCAAGAAAAACATAAATGGCAAGGCAGCGCTAAAAAAGAGATGCACTTATTTCAAGCAATTTCTTTTAACCACTTGCCGACCGCCGATCGGCATCTGACGGCGGCAAAGTGGCTCGTTCCCGCAAATTGCCGTCATACGACGGCGGCTGCGGGAACGAGTTCAGTGAGCGCGCGCGCGCCGCCGGAGGCGCGCCCGCGCGCTCACTGTGTCCAGGGGGGGCCAGGGAGCGGGTGCGGCGGCTTCGATTGCCACCGGCTACCCGCGATGGCCCCCCCGGAGTGAGTGAGCGGAGGTCGGTGTATGTAAACACGGACCTCCGCTCTGTGTGAGGGGGAAGGACTGTGATCACAGCCTTCCTTTACGTGAAGGCTGTGACCACTTCCCTTCCCCAGCTAGGCAATCCCCCATACAGTTAGAACACGCCCAGGGAACATACTTAACCCTTAGCGCGCCCCCTGCAGGTTAACCCCTTCACTGCCAATGGCATTTACACAGTAATCAGTGCATTTTTATAGCACTGATCGCTGTATAAATGCCAATGGTCCCAAAAAAGTGTCAAAATGGTCCGACATGTCCGCTGAAATATTGCAGTACCGCAAAAAATCGCAGATCGCCGCCATTTTTAGTAAAAAAAAAAATTAAAAACCCCAAAAATGAATTCTCATCATCCGTAAACGCGACCACTTTTGCGCAAACCAATCAATAAACGCCGATTGTGATTTTTTTTATCGCAAATATGAGGAAGAATATAAATCTGCCAAAAACGGTGAAAAAAATGTTTTTTTATATTTTTTTTGGATTTGTATTTTAGGAAAAAGTAAGAAATTTGGGTTTTTTTGCAAAATTGTCGCTCTTCTTTTGTTTATAGCGGCGATCAGAAATGACGCAGCGGTGATCAAATACCACCAAAAGAAAGCTCTATTTGTGGGAAAAAAAGGACGCAAATTTAGTTTGGGTACAACGTCGCACGACCGCGCAATTGTCAGTTAAAGCGACGCAGCGCCGAATCGCAAAAAGTGCTCCGGTCCTAAAGCTGGAAATCCTTCCGGGGCTGAAGTGGTTAAAACATGACAACACAGTCCATAGTCCAAATTACACAAGATCCCAAGAGATGAATCAGGGGAGTGTAGCTGGATCAGCTGTGAAGTGTTTGGAAAGGAAACAAGCAACACCCACGATGTGTCACGAATCCCGCTCTCATAGGGAATGCACTCACCACAGCAAATGGCCACTCTCATGCCTGGCTGGAACAGCGTTTAAAGGTTGCTTGGCAGCTCTCAGTGGCTTGAACAAAAACTTGAGCAAGTGGTACATGTGGAAAAGAGAACAAATCTCCACTAGTGCAATAATGTCGGAACCATCAAAAACGTTTATTTCGTTAAAAATCCTTAAGCCATCACACTTACACAAAACAGTTAAAACACAAGCATGTAGTCACATAAAGATAGCTGGAGATAGAGCGGCTTATGACAAGCTGTAATCGATCGTACCCAACGCTGCCTGCAGTGCATGCGTCTCATCAGCTTCCTCGTGTGCTACCGACTCAGTTGGTTGTCATACAGCCACGTCCTGACATGTTTCATCATACAGAATTCCTAATGGGGATCAAATATAACTAAAAAAAGATTCTGATCCTTTTTTAGGGAAAGATTCTCAGGGCTCTTCAAAACAAGCTAGCTGGAACAACTGAAAGGTAATCGCACACTTAACACACTGCATCTCCACACTGTATCGCACCAACCAGCTGTTCGAATGGACCTTGAATTTGAAGTTAAATGATCTCTTTCCATAGATCCTAAGCTACCAAAGTTAAATGATCTTATGCTCAACTATGATCAAAATTGCAATATATTATTACATATGATGCATGCAAAGCAAAGTACTCCTAGGTGTGTAATAATTTGAAAATCCCATTATTAGCTAGTAAATAAAATTGCATTATATTTCTTCTCAATTCTGTTATTGTGCTTTATAAGCCCATCTGTTTGCGTATACATTTTAACAATACATTCTGTATGTTGTTTACCCTTTAATTGAATTTATCTCAGCAAGCATATAGATAAATCAGTATAAATGAATTCTATAGATCTGTAAATGAACATATAGAAATAAAAATATGCACATAAAATTTAAGTGATATGTTTATTCATGTAATTTTTATGATGACAACTCTAAAATATATATTCAATGAACACCCACTATTAAGTATCAGAGGTCCAAGTGTGTTTTTCCACAATTAGCTCTTAGCTTTTATTCTAACTTAGCAGTTTTAATTGGGTGCTTTCATTAATCTGCTTAGGAATTTATTCCTATGTCTTGGACATAAAAAGCAGATGTTTTTAATAGCTGGTGGCTTTTAGTGCTGAATTGAGACACGTGAATCGAATAACTCTTTCTATTAAAAAAAAAAAGAAGCAAATCGCTGCAAATACTGGACATTTTACGTGATTTAAAATAAACACTAAAACACCTCTTATTGCGTTGTTTAATTTGGAGAATTTGTAAAAACATAGCACAAACAGCTGTTTTAAACAATTCTGCTTTTTTTTCGGAGGACCTTGCAGACTACACAGAAAGTTATGAAAATAATCCGTCCAATTAGTGTGTGGTCAGTGCACCTGCAACAAAGATCGGTCCAAGGAAATGTGGCAGCTAATGTCTCAGAGAACAATTCCTGAATTCATCAGCATGGTCCTGTTACAATATTACATTTACACAGATGTTAATCCCTAGGGTGCAAACAACATACGAATAACCCCACTAAAATTTGAAGAGCATGAGAAACAAGAGTTCAGATCAGGAAAGCTGTTAATTTTCATGTATTACTAGTTTCACTGCTGAAGCTCCATTTTCACATGTGTAATAAATTTAATATTGCATATCTCCACTTCTCTGCTGCATATGCCTAGCAGTACAGAGACTTACTTCTCATTATTTTGATGGAAAATGACATCAGTCAATGAATGTGGGACTTAAAGTCATATCCAGATGTAATTAAATTTATCACCTGCTCTCGTTTTCAGTTGCACTCATTAGCTAGTGGCCTAACACTTCCACTTGAGTTCTTGTGTCCTACAGTCCATTCCTTGGGGGGATGTTGTGGTTCAAACAGGATTGCAGAGCTTCAACGGGGAAAAAAAACCATAACCAGATGAGAGATATATTGGGCCTCATTTTCAAAGGGTTCATTTCTCAGCATGTGCCTGTGGGGAAATGCTTTTGAAAAAAAGTCCCTTAGTGAACATTTTGTCTTTACCTTAGGAACCTGGAGGATTTGATGTAATCTCTGGCACTGTGTGAACATTGTTTATGGCAATTTAAACAGTTATGAAGAATTAAAACAGCCAGCCTTTTTAACACATGGCAATGTTTTTTAAATTATTTCGGAGAACTAATTTTATATTTCTATTTGAGCTTTTTACAAAAGGTAGGTATACTTAAAATGTTGGAAAAAAATTATTTTACATGTGTAAATAAACATATTTTGTACATGTAGAAGTGTAGGTGAGTGCCTGTTTACTCACCATGTTCATAAGTAGGCTGAGGCCCCTTTAACTCCATTTCTGACAACTCCCTATGTTCCTGAACATGCTCAGTGAGCATTGATTCCTCAGTTTCCTTTTCTCAGTAGCTCAGACAGGCCACACCTGATAAAGCAGAAGCAGCTGGGCAAATAATCTGCAACTGAGAGGCTCTCACTGTCAGAATGATTATGCTGGCAAGTGAACAGGAGCCTAATAGCATGCATATTTTCCAAAACATCCAGCTACGGTGGGGAGCCCTTCCCTAAATGCTGCCAGAATACAGCAGTTCCAGTAGGGTTGCCCTTTACCCTTGGGCCTTGGATCCCTACATAAGTTCACCTGTGTTACCAGGGCTATCCTGAACTTCATTGTGAGGGGATGATCTTTATGAGGAAATCACAAGTAGCTGTGTTCTGTACTGTTTTACTGAAGTAGTGATTCTCAGCTAGGCTCTCTGTTGTTATAGCGTCTTATAGCGTCTATGGTATGCAGCCCTACATTACCATGGTTGAGTCATAGAGACATTGCTGTGAAGGGTTCATGTTGCACAACTTTCAGGAGCTTTATTCTGCAGTGTATGCATGTTTCAAATGTGTTAGACAATGGTTATAGGAGTGGAGCAGTGTTCAGTAGTATTACTGCAGAGTGAAGCAGGCAATCTACTGCCCCTGCAATAATGCCTCCTTATTTCTGGCATGATTCCTTTTGCAACAATTACCCAAGAACACAGGTCAGGACTTGGGTGTCTGGGTTGAGATATTGCAGGCCCTAATATAAATATATCAGATTCCATCTGCTCAGCAGGCAGAACTGGTCATTGATGCCCTAGAGGGGGAAACAAGGAAATTAATCCTGCACCTCCCAGTGGAAGGCAGGATTCCCTTGACGAGACAGTTAAGCACTTAGAAGTGGTGTATGTGCAGTAACATTAAGAAACATTAGGGGACCTCAGGGTCCACTTAATTGGCAGAAAGCAGATAGCATGGGAATTCATTCTACAAAATGCATTGGAACTGCAAGACATAGCAGCATAGATATGCTGTAAGAAAAGGGGTTAAGTAGGACAGCCCAGTTGGGATGATTATTATTATTATTATACAGGATTTATACAGCGCCAGCAGTTTGCGCAGCGCTTTACAAAATTGAAGGCAGACAGTACAGTTACATCACAATTTGGTACAAGAGGAATCAGAGGGCCCTGCTCATTAGAGCTTACAATCTAAGAGGGAGGGTCAATTGATACAAAAGGTAAAAACTGTGGGGGATGAGCTCATGTAGAAAGAAAGAGTATTAGGTAGAAGCAGGATAGGCTTCTTTAAAGAGAAAAGTTTTCAGGGATCGTCTAAAGATGGATAGATTAGGAGACAGTCGGACTGATTGGGGTAGGGAGTTCCAAAGGAAGGGAGAAGCTCTTGAGAAATCTTGGAGGCGAGCATGAGAGGAGGTGACAAGGGAGCTAGAGAGCAGGTCTTGGGAGGACCGAAGAGGGCGGCTTGGTTGGTATTTTGAGACCAGGTTAGAGATGTAGCTGGGGGCAGAGTTGTGGATGGCTTTGTAAATTATTGTTAGTACTTTGAATTTTATACGTTGGGTGAGTGGTAGCCAGTGGAGAGATTGGCAGAGAGGGGCGGAGGACACTGAGCAGTTGGCAAGGTAGATAAGTCTTGCAGCAGCACTCATTAATGACTGAAGGGGGGATAGTGTATGCAAAGGTAATCCAATGAGGAGAGAGTTACAGTAGTCGAGGCGAGAGATAACCAGAGAGTGAACTAGAAGCTTAGTGGTCTCATTGGTTAAAAAGGGGCGTATTCTAGCGATGTTGCGTAGGCTGAGGCGGCATGATTTGGACAGGGATTGGATGTGGTCTTGAAAGGACAATTTAGAGTCTAGGGTTACCCCTAGCACCCTGGCATGTGGGGATGCACTAATAGTTGTGCCATTGACCTTGACAGAGTCAGGGGAAGGGGCACGTGGGGGAGGAAATATCATGAGCTCAGTTTTAGATAGATTCAGTTTGAGGAAGTGCTGTGACATCCAGGCTGATATGTCTGTTAGTAAGGCAGTGATCTGTGAGGAGACTGATGGGGTGAGTTGAGGGGTAGAGAGATAGATTTGGGTGTCATCGGCATATAAATGATAGCGAAAGCCATGGGAGGTGATCAGCTGACCCAGGGAGGACGTGTAGATCGAGAATAGTAGGGGTCCAAGGACAGAACCTTGGGGGACCCCAACGGTGAGAGGAGTTGGAGAGGAGGAAGTGGAGTTGTAAGTGACACTGAAGGTGCGGTGAGATAGGTAAGATTCGAACCAACGGAGAGCACAGCCATGGAGACCAAGCAAATTGAGTTTTTTGAGGAGGAGGGGGTGATCAACTGTATCAAAGGCAGCGGAGAGGTCCAAGAGTAAGAGTACGGAATAATGACCATTGGTTTTTGCTGTTAGTAAGTCTTTTGTGAGTTTTAGGAGGGCAGTTTCTGTGGAGTGGTGTGGACGAAATCCAGACTGAAGGGGATCAAGAAGGTTGTTTTCAGTGAGGTGGTCACTCAGTCGGTTGTAAACTAAACGTTCAAGTATTTTGGAGGCAAAAGGGAGTAAGGAGATGGGTCTTAGGTTGTTAAGATTAGTGGGGTCCAGTGTGGCCTTTTTTGGTATGGTAGTGACTAGTGCATGTTTCAGAGGGTTGAGGAAGATGCCAGTAGAGAGGGAGAGGTTGAAGATATGAGTTAAAGAGTGTAGGATAGAGGATAGAGTCAGAGGGTGACTGTAGTAGTTGAGAAGGAACAGGGTCTAGGGTACAGGAGGTTAGGTGGGCGTTAGAGAGAAGTTTAGAGACTTCCTCTATAGTAGCTGGGTTAAATGAGAGTATTGATTGTGCAGGAGGACAAAGACTATGAGGGGGGTGAGAAATCTGTAGAGAGGAGATCTCGAGACTAATTGTATCAATCTTATTTTTAAAGTGATGAGCAATCTCCTGGGCAGTGAGCAAGTTGGTGGGTGGAGGTAATGGAGGCTGGATATCTGAAGGAACCAATTGTGGATGGACTGTTGCCCAACAAAGTCAAAGAAACCTTGTAAGAAAGATAAAAATAACCAAAATTTGAAGTTCCGCACACTATTACAAGTGGTCATAGAATGTCAGAAGCAGATACATACAAACTCGAATGCATCTATTGCCATGGTAGGTGGGAAATCAATAGATACACCTGCAACCAAACAGATAGCTCCATGGGAGGTAGCCATCCTGAGAAAATTTAGAAGGGGTGACTTAGCTTCAGACAGAGTTAGCGCAAACAGAAAGGGTTTGACCTTTTCCAGACAGACTGAGCCAACCATACACAAAGCAAGCCATTATACTAGAATTTCCCACTGCCATGAGTCAAGCAGTAGCATGGCAAAGGGAATAACTCCCTATCCAGGAATGGAAGATGTGATTGCCATCTTGTAGTACGTGTCTATGCTCATTATGCTGCGCTAATTCAAAAGCACATTTGATGATCTGAAGCAGTGTTAGGCAACCCTTCTGGTGAAATGTAAATTCTTTTTTCATTATTACCTTAAAAAGAGCAACAAGGCAGCAGATGCCCTATTGTGGTACCCACTAGCCAAACCCTACCAAGGTGAAAAAGCTGAGGAAATAAAAATACCCAAATTGGCAAGATGAAGGCCTAAGAGTAGACCTCAGAGGAAAACAGGCACTGGTATTGCAGTTCGAATCCCCTTATGTATTACAGCAGCAAAGGCCTTGCAGCCTGTCAGCCTTTTAAGATAAACAACAGTGATATAAGCTGTTAGAAACCAATTAAAACCCACCTTCAGATTCTCTGTTATTTTTTTACATTGCATATTCAGCTAGAGGGGTTAATGGTTGACCTGGAAAACAAATACACATTTTCTTTTGGAAATTCTTGCTGTATTCTAAGCAAGATATAACCCACCCAAAAAAAAGAAAATAAGCACACCTTTAATAACTATACTTGAAAATACATTTAAAGTGTCATTAACCTCCCTGGCGGTATGATTATTTCAGATTTTGGTGCTGAAAGCGGTACATTATTTTGCAAGGAAATTTGGCGTTTTATATTGTAGGCCTGTAATCCTTAGGAATAACTCACTTAAATCTGTCCAAACAAGAGTCTAGTAGACATCCCGGGTATGATAAAGTTTGAAACATGAAATCATCAATTATAATATAATAAATAACTAAAAATAATTATCAAAAATAATAACATAATAGTAATAAAAATGTATTCAATAATGTAATCAAATCAAAAACACTGAAAATTTGCTCAGTTGCAGAATTGTCGCTGTAGTTACTTTCAGTGTCTGATGATAAATTTCCCCAAAAATCAGTATCGCTCAATTCTGCAAATGATTCTTATTTACTATCGCTGCTTTCTAGCTGATCAAAAAACACTTTTGACGTAAAGGGACACTTTTTGATTGCCATGGACATTCTCAAGTTTCCAGGCAGAAAGAATGGCATATATAATATAAAAGTGCATGCAGGGCACTGGACAAAGCACTAGGGACAAAGTGGATGTGAAATTATTTCATACAGTAATGTAATCTTACAGATTACAGTGTACTGTTTGTTTACTGTGTGTTTCACTTTTCGAATTTCAGGCCGGTCTCCTTCCCCGTGCGACGCGGCGCTCGCAGGGAATGGGGCCCGGCACACAGAGGCATCGGGCGGCGGACAAAGCCTGCAGACACGGATCCAGGGGACAAGGTGAGTAACCCTGCCTTGGATCCAGCGATGCGATCCCGAGTGTGGCTCGGAATTACCGCTAATGGTACTGAAATTCCACCCTGAGCCACACTCGGGAATACCACCAGGGAGGTTAAAGGCTAAACCTTTTAACGCTGACAGGGGTGCTTACAATGGTCAGCTTTAATTTATTCATTCATGTAAAACATTTATCCCAAAAGGAAAAAAATAACTATTTGTGTAACTGCTAAAATGTGTTAGCTAGAGTTAGGCTTTCATTTGTCAGTCACTTGTCTAAAGTCCATCTGGATCAACTATACATCAACTAGACCATCTAACACTACCCTTTCCAGACAATGCTGACTCCATTCCTACTCCATAAATAGAGGTGCCACCCTAAGACTGGAAGGGTGTTACTGGCTGTATCACCAGGTGAAAATAAAGAAAACAAAGTCTAACAAATGCAGCCAACACATCTAAAATTGAACTTTTTGGCCTAAAAGCAAAACGCTATGTGTGGCAAAAAACTAACACTACACATCACCCTTAACACACCATCTTCACCGTGAAACATGGTGGTGGCAGCATCATGTTGTGGGGATGCTTTTCTTCAGCAGGGACAGGTGGTCAGAGTTAATGGGAAGATGGATGGAGCCAAATACAGGACAATCTTAGAAGAAAAACAGCTAGAGTCTGAAAAAGACTTGGGACTGAGGAGGGGAGGTTCACCTTCCAGCAGGACAACGACCCTAAACATACAGCCAGAACTACAATGGAATGGTTTGGATCAAAGCATATTCATGTGTTAGAATGGCCCAGAAGAAGTCAAGACCTAAATCCAATTAAAAATCTGAAAGACTTGAAAATTGCTGTTTACAGATGCTCTCCATCCAATTTGACAGAGCTTGATCTATTTTGCAAAGAAGAATGAGCAAAAATGTAAATCTCTAGATGTGCAAAGCTGGTAGAGACATCCCCAAAAAGACTTGCAGCTGTAATTGCAGTGAAAGGTGGTTCTACAAAGTATTGACTCAGGGGGCTGAATACAAATGCACACCACACTTTTCACATATTTATTTGTAAACAAATCTGAAAACCATTTTTCTTCCACTTCACAATTGTATGTCACGTTGTGTTGGTCTATGACATAAAATCCCAATAAAATACATTTATGTTTTTTTGGTTGTAACATGAAAAAAAGGTGGAAAATTTCAAGGGGTATGAATACTTTTTCAAGGTACTGTACCCTTACATTTCTAACCACATACAATTATTAAGTTCCAGTGCTTTTGTAAAACCAATGGCTTAAAGCCCAATTCCAAAAAATCTTTTCTTTTTGTTTTGGATAAGGTGTGGAAGTGTTAGAAGGTTGTATTGCCATCTATGCTCCTGGTCAAGTGATTTCTACTCCCTTCCAGCCCCAGTGATAGCTTGCCACAGGGACAGGAAATCTCTTTAATAGGGATACAGACAGCAACAAAAAACGTCTATCTGGAGTAGGGTGGGAGGGTTAGAATTTTTGGTGTTGTCAAATTTTTTTTGTTACCTGTGTCTTTCTATTCTTGTGACATCTGTTGTCATATTTACTTTTCTCTTTGTACAGGGAGAATAATGTGCTATAGATATGTAGAAAGCAAAAAACGTGAAATAGGTTCTAACCCTTCCAAATTCGCACCACACTTTTAGGAGCTGATATACTAACCCATTAAGTGTTTCTTATAAGAAATACCCAATGGGGTTCAAGAGAAATTACAAGTTTTTTTTAAATTCACGTGTACCTGATTGGGTGTTTGGGTGTGAAGTGACACAAGCTTGAAAGAAAATGACCCCTTTAATAAATCAGTCCTGCACTCTTTATGACTTGTTTTATACAAAATAAGCAGTCCTAAAATCACTTTGTATAAATCTTTGAAATAATAAAAATAAATATAGGTTAACTATCAAAGTATTTTAATAATTATATTTTCATTTAATGTGTCTGTTTAAATATATAAATGCTATCATGTTGGAAGAATAACATAGATGTAATTAAAACCATAATAGACTTTTCATCATTAATCAATGTGATTTTGGTGAATAACATGACTGGTCTCAAACAATAACATTTGATGACAAGCATAATTAAATAAAACATAAGTGATGAAACGCTCAACATGTTTTACTGAGGTAGTCCAGACAGCAAGTTATTAACTGTTAACTAAACACTGTTTTGGCACAGAATGTACAATACTAGAATAGCTTAAAAGGCTACTATGGAAGTGGCTAATCAAAGATTTGACTGTTAAGCTGGACTCAGAAACTCCTACTGTGTTTGTTGTCTTGTGAAGGAACTAGCAAGAAATGAGATGACAACTGATAAATTAAAATGAGTAAGCACCACATCTATGTGTGTGGTGGAATTTTTGGATGTGGAGTTGTGGTCAGGGCTGTGTGGTCAGCAGTGAATATAGCTCAGAATCTGCACACAGAACAGATATTTTAGTTAGACATCTGTTTAAAGGTAATGTATAGAGTTTTTGTATTTAATTTTCATATTTATATATTTTGTTCAGTGCTAAAAAGTAGTATTTAATTTTTTAGATGTCATATTTATATTTCCAAACAGCAGGTGGAGCACTTGGCTCCCTTTCATATGTCTAAAGGTCTGTTTTGTTTTGCTTGTTCTTTAAAGAATTCAAACGTATGCACATAAAACTAAATGGGTCAAAGTAGTGACTAATCCTGCTTGCATCCAACCCACCTTTTCTGTTCAGATGGCCCATACAGAAGTACAATTACAGACCACGAGTCTGCAGGACAAAAACTCTCTCTCATTTGAAAACACCTCCAATCCTACATCATTAGTGTATCCGGTTTTAAATGTTTTTTAAAAGAAAAAATAAATAAACTTGAAAATATCTAGAAAAAAAACAATCACTTTAAAATCTGTTCATTTTAAAAGAATACAAACTAGTTTGGCCAAAACAATTACTGGTACAAATACCATTATTCCTTTATAGTTAATGTAAAAAAAATAGAGAGGTCTCCTCTTATATAATTATTTTTTGAAGAGGATGTAGGAAGAGGATGCCAGCTAGTCTGGGACTCACCAGACATGTGGATTCCTTGGCACGGGTGGTGAACTTACCTATTTTTGCCATAGTACCCCTTGATATTCTTGTAGTTTTGTATTGTGTAGAGCAGGGATATGCAATTAGCGGACCTCCAGATGTTGCAGAACTACAAATCCCATGAGGCATAGCAAGACTCTGATAGCCACAAGCATGAAACCCAGAGGCAGAGGCATGTTGGGACTTGTAGTTTTGCAACAGCTGGGGGTCCGCTAATTGCATATCCCTGGTGTAGAGTAATTTAAAGGATGAGTTCTAAGGCTACATTTACCTTTACAGAAAAAATAAATAATAAATGTACATATTTTTGCTGAAAAAAATGTGTATTTATTATTTTTTCCTGCAGTAGTCTAGAAAGCATTGCATCTGCGATCAGTAGATCATGGGTACAATGTAGATTCTGTAGATATGTCCTCTGGCTTTCAGCCTGTACCGCTGTACAGGCTTTATGTTTGAAAGCTGGAGGAAATGTCAGTGAGGTGAGTAAGAGTGCCCCCCACAGCTCATTGAAACTATAAATCTGCTGTGGCGGAGGATGGTATTTGTAGTTTATTCATTCACAGGAATATGTGAATGTATGATGTGGCTGTCTGGGCAGAAGCTCTGAACTGCTGCGCTGTTTTTAAAAAGTGATAGTGGGTGCGGGGAGAAGAACCTTGGCTCACTGTCACAGGGAGGGGGTATTTGGGCGAGAAGAGGCATGAGCTGGAATATGTTACCTGCCATAGACACAAACAGTGCTGGCAATCCACACCCCTGCTTCCTCCTCACAGAAGTTTGACTGACAGCAGCAGGTGCCTATGGCTCCCACTGCTGCCTACATTTCCCGTGAGACCAGGAAGAAAGGAGAGCAATCCTGCAGCTGGGATGGTGCTAAATCAATGAGGTAGTTGACATTTTTTTTTACCTTAATGCAAGTAATGCATTTAGGTAAAAATGGCTTGTATTTTGAACCACTAGGGTAACCCTAAACTCTGATCTGTCCTTTCAGGACCACATCCAATCCCTGTCCAAATCATGCCGCCTCAGCCTCCGCAACATCTCTAGAATACGCCCCTTTTTAACCAATGACAGCAATAAGCTTCTAATTCACTCTCTGGTAATCTCTCGCCTCAACTACTGCAACTCTCTCCTCATTGGATTACCTTTACATATATTATCCCCCCTTCAGTCCATAATGAATGCTGCTGCAAGACTTATCCACCTTACCAACCGCTCTGTGTCCTCCACCCCTCTCTGCCAATCTCTTCACTGGCTTCCATTTACCCAACAAATACAATTCAAAGTACTAACAATAATTTAAAAAGCCATCCACAACTCTGCCCCCAGCTACATCTCTAACCTAGTCTCAAAATACCAACCAAGCCACCCTCTTCGGTCCTCCCAAGACCTCCTACTCTCTAGCTCCCTTGTCACCTCCTCCCATGCTCGCCTCCAGGATTCCTCCAGAGCTTCTCCTATCCTTTGGAACTCCCTACCCTAATCTGTCCGACTGTCTCCTAATCTATCCATCTTTAGACGATCCCTGAAAACCTTTCTCTTTAAAGAAGCCTATCCTGCTTCTAATTAATATACTGTCTTACCTTCTAGATCAGCTCATCCCCTACAGCTATTACCTTTTGTATCATTTGACCCTCTCTCTTAGATTGTAAGCTTTAATGAGCAGGGCCCTCTGATTCCTCTTGTACCAAATTGTGACGTAGCTGTAATGTCTGCCTTCATTTTGTAAAGCGCTGCGCAAACTGTTGGTGCTATATAAATCCTGTATAATAATAACCACTTTAAGGGGTATGTATAATGGAGGATGCCATAATATGTATAAGATTTTAGTTAAAAGGATCATCTTTATTAAAAATGTGCTGCCTTGCACTCCCAGGTGAAGTTTTGGCCATATCCGTATTTTGGCCTTAATGAATGTTATCACTGACTCTGAGTTAGGTTTCAGGTAGTCTTGTGCACATTTAGGCCTCATACACACGGGCGTTTTATAATAAATAAGCAAAACGCCAGGTCCGACGTTTTTTAAAAAATCGGCGTTTCTTGCGGCGTTTTGCATCGGCGTTAGCGAGCGTTAGTGAGCGTCGGCGTCAATAGGCGTTTTTTTAAAAAAAATCAGTCCGTTAGCGGGCGTTAGCAAGCGTTAGTGAGCGTTTTGCCAATTGGCGTCAAAAAACGCCAAAACGCTACAGCTACAGAACGCGATGGTCCCGCGTTCTAAAAACAGCTCACTATGCCGATGCCCTCTACTGCTCACTAACGCCGGTGTTTTTAGAAGGCCATTGAATAACATGGAGAGCTGCAAAAAACGCCTACAAACGCCGGCGTGCAAAACGCCCGTGTGTATGAGGCCTTAGAGAGAAAAATTCTCAAATATTTGATAGTACTAGTCCTAGTATGAGGCGGAGAGGAATAAGCAGGAGGACCGACTTCCAGTAGCAGAATTTGATACAATTAATAGTCAAGCCAGAGTCTTTAAACTGGTCTATTACCTTTAATGAGGGTCCCTTGTTTGCAAAGGTACAGGAGCATATTGTCAGCATATTTTGTGACTGTGACTGTGTACAGGGGGGGGGCCCACAGCTCAAGACCTGTATTCCAGGTTATGTGCTGAGAATTGGGGCTAGAGGCTCAACTACGAATGTAGAGTTCAAGAAGTTTTGGAGTCAGGAAATCAAGGTAAGTTACATAAAATGGCACGCTTTGTGAGTGGGGCTAAGCCCCCTGAGGAGTTTGGTGGGTATAAAGAGGGGCACATGCTGCTTCAAAGCTTGCAGCACTCCGTGAAAGGGGGCCGTGAAAATACAGATGTTGAGCAATGAACCCTATGAAACGTAATGTGAATTGGAAGACTTATTAGAAGATAAAAAGCAGATATTAGAGAGGGAAGAAGAAAAGAGTGAGAAGGAGAAAATAATGACTCAAAAAAAGGGGGAGAAAGGGGTGATAGGTTGGGACAGTAAACAAGGGATAGGGGATGGGTCATAGCAGGGCTAAAGAGAATCCCGCACTCCAAGGTGAATCCCTGGTGGTAGCTAGATGCTTGTTAAGGTGACCACAATGGGTCATTTGGGTTCCCCCCAATAATTGGAGATTCAGGGGCTCCAACATTTTCCTGGATTTCCTGGCCTTATCATGCAGGACCACGGACAATTTTTAATCAAGTACCACGTCATCTGAGATTTGACCTTTGACCTTTGCCATAGTTGGAGCCCCCCCCCCACGCCGATTTCCAATTTCTAGCCAAAGTTTGCCTGACTAACTGGTAAGTGTGCTGGGGATTGTTTTGCATTGTATTGTTCAATCTCATTTACAGCCCATAAGTATGTATTTTTAATATATTACTAATAACGAACAAAAGGCTACCTGGTTGTGGTCTGGGACCAAGCTCAGCTAACCCATGTGAAGTGTCCCTTTTTGTATCATGATTAATAGAGAAGTTGATCAAAAAGTAGACCTAGAGTTCAGGCAGTTTAAAAAATTGCTTAATCACTTTCCGGAAATAGATGTACCCATACATCAGTGGGTTTTAGTGGTTATGCCAGGGTCATGGTTGCAGCTGCAGTCATATTCCTAGTATATTTTTTATGCTCTTTAACCAGTTCCGACCTGGCGAATTGTAATATGACGCTGATGGGAACCTCTCATCCCTCTGGGCGGGAGCCATATGACGTCCGCTCGTTCTCGCTGCTCGTGCACACCCCCCGGGGGCATACAGCGTGGAGATCAGGGATGACCTGTGTCTTTTGGGAAAGACCAATGAAAATGGTTCTTTACCAAGTGGCCAGCTGTGTGAAATCACAGCTCGTCATGTGTGTTGTCCTCCTACTCGCCACTCGAGTGCTCTTCCAGGGGAACGCAGTGGGGTAATCGGGGTTAAGCGTGTCTCTCGAACACAGCCCATCCCTGATCAGGGTAAAGAACCAATGAAATTGGCTATTTACCACGTGACCGCTTGGGTCCTATCACAACCGGTCACAAATATCAACTAATAGCTGTAACTCCCCGTTGCCAGTTACTCCTCCTCAGTGTGTGAGGAGATCTTGAAACAGTGAGTCACTGTATGTACAGTACTGTAACCCAATTGCTCGCAAAATAAAGAATACCTATCTATAAGCCCATCAGAGTACCTGTCTGTAAGCCCATCAGAGTACCAGAATACCTGTCTGTAAGCCCATTAGAGTACCTGAGTACCTGTCTGCAGCCCAGAGTACTCGAGTACCTGTCTGCAGCTCAGAGCACCCGACTACCTATCTGCAGCCCATTGTACCTGAGCACCTATCTGCAGCCCAAGTACCGGAGAACCTATCTGCAGCCCAAAGTACCCGAGTACCTATCTGCAGCCCATTAGAGTACCCAAGTACCTTTCTTCAGCCATGAGTACCCAAGCACCTATCTGCAACCAAGAGTTCTCAAGCATTTATCTGCAGCCCAGAGTACCTGAGTACCTATCTGCAGCCCAAAGTATCAGAGTGCCTATCTGCAGCCCATCAGAGTACCTAAGTACCTGTCTGCAGCCCAGAGTACCTGAGCACCTATTTGCAGCCCAGAGTACCCAAGTTCCTATCTGCAGCCCAAAGTACCTAAGTACCTATGTGCACTCCAACATAGTACCCGAGTACCTGTCTCCAGCTCATCAGAGTACCCGAGTACCTGTATGCAGCCCAGAGTACCCGAGTGCCTGTCTGCAGCCCAGAGTACCCGAGTACCTATCTGCAGGCCAGAGTACCCAAGTACCTGTCTCCAGTCCATCAGAGTACCTAAGTAGCTGTCTGCTGCCCAGAGTACCTGACTACCTATCTGCAGCCAAAGTATCCGAGTACCTATCTGCAGCCCATCAGAGTACCTGAGTACCTGTCTGCTGCCGAGAGTACCTGAGTACCTATCTGCAGCCCAAAGTACCCAAACACCTATCTGCACCCCAGAGTTCTTGAGTACTTATCTGCAGCCCAGAGTACCTGCATATCTATCTGCAGCCCAGAGTGCCGAAGTACCTATCTACAACCCATCGGAGTACCCGAGTACCTGTCTCCAGTCCATCAGAGTACCAGAGTACCTATCTGCAGCCTAGAGTGCCCGATTATCTATCTGCAGCCCTGAGTACCTGAGTACCTTACTGCAGCCCAGAGTACCCGAGTACCTATCTGCAGCCCAGAGTACCCAAGTACATGTCTCCAGTCCATCAGAGTACTTGAGTACCTGTATGCAGCCCAGAGTACCTGAGTGCCTGACTGTAGCCCAGAGTACCCGAGTACCTATCTGCAGCCCAGAGTACCAGAGTACCTGTCTCCAGGTACTCCAGGTGTGTGAGAAATAACTTGTTAATGTGACAATATTGTGTAAAAAAAACTATTTTTTTTTAATTTTCCTAAGAATTGTGGGACAAATTATAACTTCAAAAAACTCTCCATGCCTCTTACTAAATACCTTGGAATGATGTCTACTTTCCAAAAAGGGGTAATTTGGGGGTATTTGTGCTGTCCTGATATTTCAGGGCCTTAAGAAATGAGATAGGCCGTCAGTACATCAGGTGCGATCAGGTGTGATCAATTTTCAATGATTGGTACTATAGCTTGTAGACTCAATAACTTTCATACAGACTAAGTAATATACACTAATTTGGGTAATTTTTACCAAGGATATGTAGCAGTATAAATCGTGGCCCAAATTTATGAACAAAAATTACTTATTTGCAAAATTTCATAATAGAAACTAAAAAAAGTGTTTTTTTTTTCAAAAATGTCACACTTTTTTCACTTATATCGCAAAAAATAAAAAACCCAGTGGTGATTAAATACCACCAAAAGAAAGTTTTAATTATGGGGAAAAAATTATAAAAATGTTGTTTGGGTACAGTGTTGCACGACTGAGTAATAGTCATTCAAAATGTGAGAGCATTAAAAGCTGAAAATTGGTCTGGGCAGGAAGGGGGTGAAAGTGCCCTGTATTGAAGTGGTTAATGTAAAAGTGATTTAAGTGGCTATACATCACCAGCTTACTATTACATGGTGGTCACCCCCCTAACCGTGCCTTCTACCCAGGACTCCAGAACTGAAATGGGCAGTCAAGGTGGCACACCATGGAGATGAAGACAGAACATCCATTCCCTGATCATCTCTATTGTATATGAAACTGGAAACAAGGAGGATGTAGTCACAAAACCAGTTTTGATTAGTAGATTTCAAGCCATTAGGGCAGAGGAAAGATGTGGGTTCTAACACCCCAGATTACTCCATAAAGAGGACCTGTCACGGCCTATGCTATCACAAGGTTTGTTATTCATCCCTTGTGATAGTAATACAGTTAATAATAAAAATGAAAGAGACAGTGTAAAAAAAAAAAAAAAACTCTAAACAAAATAAAAAATAAAATGTAAAAAAAATGTAAAGCTCTCCAGTCCTCCCCCCCATCAATGTTGATGCGCAGATGCAAACTCATAGGTCCTGCACACATATCTGTCAGGAACCATGAATCAGACCAAGATAGAAGTGCAGTAAAATCACACTTTTTAATGAAAAGGTAAAATGACATAAAAAGAGTAAACATGGTCAAAACATAGCCAGGGTTCGGTAATCAGAGTGTATAGTCAGAATCAGAGATCAGGAAGGTCAAACAAACGGCATGCAGGCTCAGGAGCCAGTAAGGGGAGTCAGCTGAGCAGGGTCTTGAATCCAGAAACCTGAAGAGAAGGTCAAACAGGCAAAGTCTTTCACAGGAAAACACAGCAGAGATTTCTCCAGAGACGCTGACCAAGGCGAAGGCATCTGCAATCTGATCCAGGCAGTTTATATAGCAGCAGAGTTGGCTAAATGAGGCAGGATATGGTCATCAGGTAAGACAGAGTGGAAGCTGAAACTGGCAACTAACCCTCAGCTGAGCAGCTTGCTCTGAGAATGGAGAGCTGAGCCCAGCCCTGGCAGTTCACCTTAACGCCCCCCCTCAGAAGGCCACCAGGTTTGAGGGGAAAACATCTATGGAAAGCACGAAGGTGGACAGGAGCATGTACGTCCGAGGATGAGACCCAAGGACGCTCCTCCGAACCATACCCTTTCCAATGAACCAGGTACTGTATGCATCCACGGAACCTGCGGGAGTCAATGATAGTTTGTATTTCATACTCCTCTTGGTTCTCAACCTGAACAGGATGAGGACGTGGTACCGAGGGGGTGAAGTGGTTTTATCAAGGAGACATGGATTGCATTAGAACTTTGCATATTAGAAGGTAGGTCTAAAGTGTAAGCCACTTGATTGATCTTGCGGAGAATACAAAAAGGGCCAATAAACCATGGTGCCAGCTTCAGTGAGGGAACACGGAGTCGGCGGTTGCGAGAATACAGCCAGACCCTCTCCCCAACTTGGTAAGAAGGCTCAGGTAGACTTCTGTGGTCAGCATGGCGTCTCTGCCTATCATTGGCACGTCGCAAAGACTCCTAGACCTGTACCCAAGTGGAACGAAGACCACGGAGATGCTTATCCAATGCAGGAATTCTCTGAGGAACAAATGAGTCAGGCAACATGGCTGGTTGTAACCCATAATTTGCAATAAACTCACACAATCAGGAAGCAATATTTATGGCACTTTTGTGAGCAAATTCTGCCCAAGGTAACAGGTCAGACCAGTTGTTATGTTGGTCAGAAATATAGCAATGTAAAAACTGTTCCAAGGTCTGGTTGGCTCGTTCTGGGGCCCCATTGGACTGCGAATGATACGCAGGAGAGAAGGAAAGCTAAATTCCCAACTGTGCACAAAAGACTCGCCAAAACCTGGACACAAACTGGCTACCCCTGTCCGAGTCAATCCACTTGGGAAGCCCATGTAAGCGAAAGATTTCCAGAGCAAAAATTGATGCCAGTTCCTTGGACATGGGCAATATCTTAAATGGGATACAATTTGACATCTTAGAGAATCAGTCAACCACCATAAGGATAACTTTGTTACCCTGAGAGTTAGGTAACTCCACAATAAAATCCATAGACAGGTGGGTCCAAGGCCGCTCTCCATTGGGTATGGGTTGTAGAAGACCTACTGGAAGATGTTGCGGTGATTTGTTCTGAGCACACACGGAACAGGCTGCTACAAAGGAAGCTACATCAGCATGGAGACGAAGCCACCAGAACTGTTGGGAAATAGCCCAAATGAATTGATACTTTCCTGGGTGACCAGCAGCCTTGGGAGAATGGTAAGTCTGGAGCACACTCCGGGACAAAGCAGCGGTCACAAGGTTTCTTAGAAGGAGCATGGATCTGAGCAGCAAGGATCTTGTCACCCATAGGTGAAGTGAGACTGGTACGAATCGTAGCCAGAATACGATCAGGAGGTATCACAGGAGCAGGAACCGACTCCATCTTGGAAGCGGAGGAAAACTGTCACAACAATGCATCGGCCCTTACATTCTTAGTATCGGGTAAGAATGAGACTGAAGCTTGACAAGAACGGAGCCCATCACGTCCTCCTGGGGGAGAGGTGTTTAGCCTCAGACAAGAATGTGAGATTCTTGTGGTCAGTCAAAATGAGAACCGAAACAGTGGTACCCTTGAAGAGATGCCTACATTCTTTAAGAGCTAAAATGATCACTAACAACTCTCTGTCCCCAATCTCATAAGTGCATTTTGCAGGAGACAACTTCTTGGAAAAGTAGCCACAAGGATGCATAGCACTCTCGGAGGTGGGACGTTGGGACAGAAGGGCACCAACTCCAGTCTCAGATGCATCAACCTCAAGGATGAAGGGTAACGTAGGATTTGGATGTGCCAACACAGGAGCAGAAACAAAGGCAGTCTTGAGACTTTCAAAGGCCTTAACCAGTTGCCGACCACCCGCCGTGGCTTGACGGCGGCAACTTGGCTCGATATCGCAAACCGCCGTCACCTGATGGTGGCTGTGAGATCGTGGATCGTGATCGCATGTGCTCCGCAGGAGGCATGCTCACATGCTCACTGTATTATGGGGGAGTCAAGGAGCAGGTAGGGCGGACTCGATGTCCGCCGGCTACCCGCGATCGCTCCCCCACAGTGACAGAACGGGGGCCGCTAATGTAAACAAGCGGATCCCCGTCCGGTCAGGGGGGAAGGAATGTGATCGTAGACTCCCTGTGTATGGAAGCTGCGATCACTCTCCTCCCCCACTCAGCCCAGCCCCCACACAGTTAGTAACACATCCCAGGGAACACAATTAACCCCTAGAGCCCCCCTAGTGTTAACCCCTTCCCTGCCAGTGACATTTATACAGTAAGTGCATTTTCATAGCACTGATCGTTGTATAAATGCCAATGGTCCTAAAAAAGTGTCAAAATTGTCCAACATGTCCACCGCAATGTCGCAGTCCCACTAAAAATCGCAGATCGCCGCCATCACTAGTATAAAATGTAAAAAAAATAAAAACCCCATAAATTAATTCTCATTGTTCGTAAATGCGGCAACTTTTGTGCAAACCAATCAATATACGCCGATTGTGGATTTTTTTACCAAAAATATGAGGAAGAATATATATATTGGCCAAAACCGATGAATAAATTTGTTTTTATATATATTTTTTTGGATATGTATTTTAGCAAAAAGTAAGAAATATTGTTTTTTTTTTGCAAAATTGTCACTTTTTTTGTTTATAGTGGTGATCAGAAATGACACAGAGATGATCAAATACCACCAAAAGAAAGCTCTATTTGTGGGAAAAAAAGGACGTCAATTTTTGTTTGGGTACAACATCGCATAACCATGCAATTGTCAGTTAAACCGTCGCAGTGCCGAACCGCAAAAAGTGTTCAGGTCCTAAAGGGGGAAATCCTTCCAGGGCTGAAGTGGTTAATGGACTCCAGAGACCAATCTTTTTGGTCATACATTTCCGATAATAAGAGAAAACGTTGTCGTGGACGTAAACCCACGGGGGGGGGGCTGTAGAACTGCCGATAGCTTCTCTGGATCCATTGAAAAAGAGCAGTGGAAATGACATAACCCAGGAATTTAACCTGTCCCCCGATGGAACTCGCACTTCTCCAATTTACAATGCAGGTTATTATCTCTCAGCCTCTGAAGCACACGGCAGACATCTCTGTGGTAGCTCTCTAGGGACTTGGAATATTTGAGGATATCATCAAGATAAACCACCACACATTACTGCAACATATCTTGGAGGACATTGTTGATGAATTCTTGAAAAACTGCCAGTTTCCACTCATCGCCCTCCTTGATCTTCATGAGATTGTATTCCCCTTTCAGATCAAGCTTTGTGAAAACCATTGCTCCATTGAGGTGGTCAAATAACTCTGTAATCAATGGAATCGAATAAGCATTCCTAATCGTAAAGCGTTTGAGAATCCTATAATCGATACAAGGTCTCAGGTCGCCACTCTTCTTTTTCACAAAAAAGAAGCCAGCACCAGCAGGAGATAAGGATTTGCGGATGAACACTCTAGAAAGTGCATCTGCGACATACTCCTCCATGGCTTTATCCTCTGAGACAGACAAAAGGTGAACCCGGCCACGAGGGGGCATGGCACCAGGTTGAAGGTCAATTGCGCAATCATATGACCGGTGTGGAGGCAAACTACCGGCTTGACCTTTATCAAAGACATCACTAAATTTGTAGTATTCCTGCAGAGGTACACAAGACCTTAGCCACTTTCTAAAAAAATGTCTTACTGCCTTGTGGTGACCAGGAAAGAACCTCAGCACAAAGCCAATCAAAAGAGGGGTTGTGCCTCTGTAACCAAGAATAAACAATAACCACTGGAAAATGAGGAGAGGAAATTACTTGGAATTGGATTATCTCATGGTGAAGAGCCCCTATGGCCATGGTCATGAGCAGTCTCATGAGTCACCTGGGCAGGTTGTAGAGGTCTCCCATCAATAGCCTCAGTGGCAAGTGGAGTAGCCTGAAGCTGCAGCAGAATCGAGTGCTTAGACACAAAGGCACTATCTATGTACAGGCCTGCAGCCCCAGAGTCTAATAGAGCCTGTATCTTGATGGACAACTCAGACCAAGAAAGGGTGACCAGAACCAGGGGCTTATCCTTTTGGATAACTGGGGGTGTAACAACGCCACCTAAGGTCTGTCCCCTACAGGACCTCAGGTGCAGGCATTTCCCAGATGGGTAGGACAAGACTTCAAAAAGTGACCTGCCTGGCCACAATAAAGGCACAATCTCTCCTTCCTCCTAAAGGCTCTCTCCTCCAGAGAGAGACGTGTGAAGCCCAACTGCATGGGTTCTACTTCACTGACAGTCTCGGAACCAGGAGGTATGGGAGGTGAGGGAGGCACAGGTGGGACTACAAAGCTCACGTACAGAAGGCTTCCACAAGCGCTCCTTGAAGGAAGGTCTCTCTCGGAGTCAATGAGAATAGCAAACCTGATCAACCTCTCCAGCTCAGTAGGAATGTCTAGAGCTGCTATCTCATCTTTGATGTTATCCTAGAGACCATGAGAAAAAGCAGCCACAAGAACCTCATTGTTCCAAGCAACCTCTGCTGCCAGAGTACAGAAATTAAATGGCGTAATCGGCAACTGTTCTCGTACCCTGCTTGATGGACATGAGGCTTTTGGCAGCGGTAGTAGAGCGTGCAGGGACGTCAAATACCCTTTTAAAGGAGGCCACAAACTCTGGGTAACTCTGGACAACCGGTTTTTACATCTCCCATAGAGGGTTTGCCCAGGCCAAGGCTCTGTCAGAAAGCAAAGAAATCACAAAACCTACTTTGCTTCTGTCTGTGGGGAATGCCTGGGGCAGCATCTCAAAGTATGTTCCAACCTGGTTGAAAAACCCTCTGCAATGAACTGGATTGCCCCCAAATCACTGGGGAAGCGGAGGTACTTGCACAGAGACTTGAGCATTAGCAGGAGCGGCCTGCAACACAGATTGTGCCGGAGCGGCCACCGTGACAGGAACCAGGTGAGCAGTGTGATTCAGGAGCGTCTGTAATGCTATGGCAAACTGATCCATGCAATGATCCTGCTCATCCAATCTGGAAAAAATATTACCAGCAAGTGGATTGTCTGCATCTTCTGAATTCATGGCATTCATCTATAGAGTTGAGCGAACCTCTGGAAGTTCGGGTTCTGCTGGTCCGTCCGAACTTCGGGACAAAGTCCGGGTCCGGGTCCGGACGGAACCCGAACGATCGCACGGACAACGAACCCCATTGAAATCAATGGGGACCCGAACTTTTATGCACAAAAATGGCTGTAACAAAGTCCTGGAAAGCCCTAGAGGGCTGCAAAAGGAAGTAAAATGGGGGTAAGGGTAGGGCAAGTGCCCTACAAAAAAATGGGGACAGGGAAATAACTGTAAATATTTTAAAAAAAATAAAAACATAAAAAAAAGCAAAAATGGAGGTGAATGTGGATCATCTTCAAACTGTGTCTGAAAAGTATTAATTAACGGTAGAAGCCATATAACTGTTCTAAAATCATCTTCAAACTAGGGCAAGTGCCCTACAAATAAATTGGGATAGGGAAAATAAATTAAAATCAAGTAAAAACACGGGAAGGGGGGTGGATGTGGAGTAGGAGCCTAGAGGTTGACTAGGCCATGACCGAGGCAGTGTAGGTGGAAGTGGCGGTGGTAGAGGAGTAGGAGGAGGTAGCCAACATGGTT
>BLSH010036640.1:1872866-1883374 GCA_018402905.1 Glandirana rugosa
CCGCACAGGGGTCCTGTGCGGCGAAGTGGTTGTCCCCACTTGTCGGTAACCAATACTGACAAGTGGTGCACTAGCCGACACTGCTTCAGTGTCGACTAGTGTTTGGATCACAGCCGATCACAAGGTATCAGCCGCCGGCCGGCGGCTGATACTAGTGTCGGTGACAGGCAGTGTTCCCCAGGAACACGCCGCCACCGACACGCACGCGCAGAGCGCTCCCGATCGCGCGCATGCGCCGTGCGAACGGCGGGCGTGCCGTTTGTGATCAGCTGTGACTTCGTCACAGCCGATCACGTGGTGAACAGTCATAACCAATGGCTGTTCACCCCTGTTGGTGAAGCGGCGTGTCCTGGGGACACGCCGACACCGACAGAGCCGGGATGCGAGCGCCCGATCGCGCGCAATCCCGGCTTAAAGGGAGGACGTCATATGACGTCCACCCGCTGTGAGAGCAGGACCGCTCCGTCGTCATTTGACGGTGGGCGGTCCTGAGGCGGTTAAAAATGAATAGTGTTACTGCAGATAAAAAGTGAGCATTTTATTACATAATGTGTCCTGTTTAAAACTGACACTAAAATGATGATTCACATTACAAAGTACTGCAAAGTTATTTACAAATGAATTAAAGTGTTTTTTTTTGTTTTGTTTTTTTCAATTTTGCACTTTTTATGGCCCCTTTCACACTTGTGCATCTTGTTCTGTGACTTGGGACTGCAAAGTCGCATGACAAGTCGTGCCTCATGATTTCCAATGAGTACCATTCATATCTGTGTGACTTCAAGTCTCAGCGACTTCAAAGTAGTCCCTGCACTACTTTGGTCCGACTTTGATGCGATTTGAGGTCCATAGACCTCAAGATTACACAGGCATTGCTTAAAGTCGCTTCAAAATCGCGGCAAAAAAATCACTGCAAAATCACACGACTTTCAGGTCGCACAACTGTGAAAGGGGCCTAAGTGTGAAACCTGTACATATACTGTATATTAAATGTGTAAAAATATTAATGAGCAAAACAAAATAAAAACAAAAAAAATGTAAGTATTGATGGTTAATAAAATAGAAAAAAAAAATCAGCAGGAAAATAATATTTGAATGGATAAGGAGAATAAGGAGTTAATTGGCGCTGATTAGAGTAAACTAGGGGTTAATAAGGGGCCCTGCCCTGGGAGACATGTACCAATTAAAAATAACTTTAAAAGGCACCGTTGGGCATGAAGAAGTTATTTTAATTAGGCTTACAGAGCAACATTAGAAACTCTCCTTTAAATAACATACTTGGGGAAACCTTAAAGTGAATGTAAACCTGATTTATAAAATTTGACCCGGGCACATATATCTGTAGTGTTTTCTTCTCTCTCTAAAGCACTGAGTCCCGTGTGTTTCTTCTGTTCCGTAGCTCTGTTATCAGCCTGAGAACTTCTGACAAGTTCTCCAAGATGGGAGATAAAAGCAGTCTGAAGTTTGTGTTGTGGGAAGTTGCAATAAATAGATTAGCAGAGAGCTTGACTTGTCACAGCAGAGCTCTGCACATTACTTCCTTCCTTTGCCATGGGGAGTGGGGGTGTGTGCCTTTCCTCCAATCAGCTGTCTTGGCTGTATGCCAATAATCAACAGGAAGAGAAAATCTGTAACACAATGTGCACTTTCTAAAGGCTATATAAAAATGAAGACAGCATATATACATGTAAAACTTATGTGGGGAGATTTGTTTCATCTCTGTGTATCACCTGAGGCTGTTCACTTCACTGGGTATATGTGAGAGTTTACATCCACTTTAAAGTAGAATTTCAGTCAAATACTACAACCCCCATTCTAAGCCTTTTCTTACCACCCTTTAAAGGAAAGATGTCTATGCCTACAAATTCTGAGGGACTCTGGTCTGAACACATGATCGGCTCCCAGCATCAGTGAAGAAGACGGACAGTGGACAATGGATGCCCCATAATAAGCCAATGGGTGATGTCATTGCCAAAACGCTGCAGCAGTTGTCAGCAATCTCTCCCCTTCACTGAAGTCGGTCGCTGGAGAGATCATGTGATTGGACTGGAATGAAAAAATACACCACAGGATATAAAGGGATATATTAGGCTTCATTTTTTAAATACATTGTTACTGCTGAGTTATTGACTTACAGTTTTGACTTACACAGTGATACATGCTGCTTCTTCTCGTGTTCAAACATAAAGGTGTACACCGCTCCTGCTAGGGGATGTGGTGGACAACTGACAGGTGCTCACCCCAGTATGCCTTAGTGGATACAATGTAGAAAGAAGAATGGTGGCACTCCATAGCAATGTCCAAATGTTTCACTCGAGACGCTCAAGCTTCCTCATTTCCTTAATGAGGAAGCTCAAGCGTCTCGAGTGAAACATGTCTACCACTGTATTTCTGGCAACATTCAAATAAATATTTCAAGCTTTGGACATTGCTATGGAGTGCCACCATTCTTCTTCTTTCTTCTGGTATTCAGCTTGTCCTTTCCCTTTGATCCAGCTGCCTAGCCCAGATTCTGGTTTGAGCAGCTCCTTTCCCGTGCTATGGAGCCACCATTGCATGTGTGCTTCTGTCCAGGACTATAGCAGAATGGACACTGTGTGCTCACACACACACACACATACACACACATATGCACATGTACACAGGAAGCCTTGGGCTTCAAGCTACTCTCCTGCTTCTTCCTCCGTTCAGTTAACTGATGTACAGATGTTGGCACCTGTGCCTGTCCCTTGAGACCTTGCATGCTCTCCCAAAATGAGGTTCAGGTAATCAGCACTGAGAGAGCCGGAGTCTGTGGCAAAGAGAATTAACAAAAGTAAATGTTTGTGCACACATACTGTATATACCAAATAATGTTGAGTGGAATGTTTACCTTTATAAATAGAATACATTTACAGTATCTCACAAAAGTGAGTACACCCCTCACATTTTTGTAAATATTTTATTATATCTTTTCATGTGACAACACTGAAGAAATTACACTTTGCTACAATGTAAAGTAGTGAGTGTACAGCTAGTATAACAGTGTAAATTTGATGTCCCTGCCAAATAACTCAACATTCAGCCATTAATACCTAAACCGCTGGCAACAAAAGTGAGTACACCCCTAAGTGAAAATGTCCAAATTGTGCCGAATTATTCATTTTCCCTCTCCTGTGTCATGTGACTTATTAGTGTTACAAAATCTCAGGTGTGAATGGGGAGCAGGTGTGTTAAATTTGGTGTTATCACTCTCACTCTCTCATACTGGTAACTGGAAGTTCAACAAGGCACCTCATGGCAAAGAACTCTCTGAGGATCTGAAAAAAAGAATTGTTGCTTTACACAAAGATGGCCTAGGCTATAAGAAGATTGCCAAGACCCTGAAACTGAACTGCAGCACAGTAGCCAAGACTATACAGCGGTTTAACAGGACAGGTTCCACTCAGAACAGGCCTCGCCACGGTCAACCAAAGAAGTTGAGTGCACATGCTCAGCGTCATGTCAAGAGGTTATCTTTGGGAAATAGACATACGAGTGCTGCCAGCATTGCTGCAGAGGTTGAAGGGGTGGGGGATCAGCCTTTCCGTGCTCAGCCACACACTACATCAAATTGGTCTGCATGGTTGTCATCCCTGAAAGAAGCCTCTTCTAAAGATGATGAACAAGAAAGCCCACAAACAGTTTGCTAAAGACAAGCAGACTAAGGACATGGATTACTGGAACCATGCCTTGTGGTCTGATGAGACCCAGATAAACTTATTTGATTCAGATGGTGTCAAGCATGTGTGGCGGCAACAAGGTGAGGAGTACAAAGACAAGTGTGTCTTGCCTACAGTCAAGCATGGCGGTGGGAGTGTCATGATCTGGGGATGCATGAGTGCTGCTGGCACTGGGGACCTACAGTTCATTTAGGGAACCATGAATGCCAACATGTACTGTGACATACTGAAGCAGAGCATGAACCCCTCCCTCCGGAGACTGGGCCACAGGGCAGTATTCCAACATGATAAGGACCCCAAACACACCTCCAAGATGACCGCTGCCTTGATAAAGAAGCTGGGGTAAAGGTGATGGACTGGCCAAGCATATCTCCAGACCTAAACCCTATTGAGAATCTGTGGGGCATCCTCAAATGGAAGGTGGAGGAGTTTAAGGTCTCTATCATCCACCAGCTCCGTGATGTCATCATGGAGGAGTAGAAGAGGACTCCAGTGGCAACCTGTGAAGCTCTGGTGAACGCCATGCCCAAGAGGGTTAAGGCAGTGCTGGAAAAGTATGGCAGCCACACAAAATATTGACACCTTGGGCTCAATTTGGATATTTTCACTTAGGGGTGTACTCACTTTTGTTGCCAGAGGTTTAGACATTTATGACTGTGTTTTGAATTATTTTTAGGGGACAGCAAATGTACACTGTTATATAAGCTGTACACTCACTACTTTACATTGTAGAAAAGTGTCATGTCTTCAGTGTTGTCACAGGAAAAGATATAATAAAATATTTACAGAAATGTGAGGGGTGTACTCACTTTTGTGAGATACTGTAGCCAAATGAGCTGTAGCATTTTATTACTACCGGCACTTCAAATTTTCAAACACTAAATGACAGTCACATAACATTACCCGGTCATTGTGACTGATTTGGATTTACACCATTTGATTGGCATTGGACTTACACCATGGGACTTTTTGTTTTATAAAGGTCTTTTTCATATGTGTGGCGTGTTTATTATCTACATTTTCTGGGGAGATCCTATGTACCGCTTAGTCACATAGGGGAAGGGGCACAATGGCTGGGGCCCTCTTTTTTAAAGAAGGCTTACAGATTCTGATAAGTTCCCCCTACAGACCCCCACATCTACTGGCCCAGGGATGTGGGGGAGAGGCCCTTTTCCTCATCAACACAGGCCTTGCATGGATTTAAGGGGGACCTCATAATTTTTTTTTCTGTGGGTTAAAAGGGTCTGATATGAAATTTATGAGGGTGAGAATGCTTCCTCCCTCCCTTCTGAATCACAAAATGCCACATGTCCTCAACATTAGGAGGGTACTCATTAGGAGAGACTCACCTTGCCCCCATATTGATTAGAAGGTTCTTTTCCTCACAACCTACCCTGGTATTTCTGGACTTTTTATCAGAATTTGGAAGCAAAAAAACTAAAGTAAATAAACAAAATTACACACTTTGACAAGTCCTTTATTAAAAAAAAACCCTGAAAGAAAATGGTAAAATAACCACTTTAAGGATTTCCACCAGCTTTAATTGTGGATTACAGGAGAAACCTGGAGGCTACCCCGAGTGTTATGAGGATATGCACCTGACAAGCTACAGAGATTGAATAACTCCTCTGTCAATGCCGTGGGATTTGACAGTGTACTAGTATCCAGTCTGGAATTTGTTACTGTTTTTGTATCAGCATTTCTATGGGGTTATCAAAATAATATTTTGTTGCTACAGGATACACCTGCTCTAGTAAGGCTTCATTTACACGGGACATTACACAACCTCCCCAGAACGACATAAATTGACAGCTTCAAAACGACGTTTAAAAACGCCCAGTTAGACGTGTTTACATGCGGCGTTTAGCAGCATTTAGCGGCATTTCTCTGCAGACAGGTATGCTCAGAAGCCTTATTCTATACAGGCGCACTCTTCAATAGACAGGTTAGTTTATAGCTTGCATTAAGGACTTAGGGACAAGCTTAACACTTTTCAAAATAAGGTTTTAATAATGAAAAGGTAAAAATTGGGGTAAATAAAATATTTACAGAAAAAAAAGGTGTTTCAAAGAAATAAAGACAATATACAGCAACAAAGAGATAAGGTAGAATTAAGGAGGAAGGATACTTGCAATCAATGTCCTTGGGTTGAACAGAGTTTGGTCAATGAGTCAGATGTCAAAATGGTTCTCAAACTTGGCAGATGTTTCTGGTTTCATGGTACATTCCTGAAAACCCTTCTCTTCAGAGAAGGCTATGCTACCAATGCCTAACAACTGTATTTTCATTTTCTCCCTTCTAGATTGTAAGCTCTAATGAGCAGGGCCCTCTGATCCCTCCTGTATTGATTTGTATTGTTACTGTACTCTCTGCCCCAATTTTGTAAAGCGCTGCGCAAATGTTGGTGTTATATAAATCCTGTATAATAATAATAATAATTACACCATCATGATGCATCTCAAAGAAGTGTTCACCATAGTGTGTTAATCTCATCAAGATAAAGCTATTAGGTAGTGTGTGGTGTGTAGGGGGATAACTCTATCATATGAGTGAGGTGTTCAATATATGAAAGAATGTTTAAAAATCTGAAACTTCATGTGACATTGCTATGCTTGGCCCAAATTCTTAAAATCTTTGTATGAATAAAAATTAAAGTAATGTAATAATTTTATGTACTTTGTAGCATCTGAAAAGTCCCTTTGAAAATCCTTGTGAATAAATGTGTTGCGGTTTCTGCTGAAAAGAAAGAGATGCCAACTAGCCCACATGTCCTTTCCGGATGACTGCTAGCATTATTAAAATCTCTGCTCCCCGCAAAATGGTATTTTAAAAAATGTAATGTCCCCCAAGGGCACTTTCCATTCCCTTTTTTGGCAATCATTTGTCTATTAGAATACAAAATGGACATTGCTGATTTCTGGAATATTTTTGCCAACCATATCCTAAATCGAACCTGAGGACCTTTGACTCATCACTATTGTGGGTACGTTGCCCTCTGACTCTATTTTGGGCACTGTGGACATTAATATTTTGTACACCACAATCCCACACATGTAACATATCCATCCGGGTATGTGTGCCTTCCTACTACAACTACTTCAAATTATCCCAACCAAAAACTACTTTTGTGTTTATAATAAATACTTTTCAAAACTACAGGTCACTGAAATGAATTCCAATGGATGTCATGCCAGCCTGCTTATGGCAGATTTAGAAAATACACTTGTTCATAACCATTCTTTACACCCAGAGGCAGCTAGCCACAGTAAATATTTTGGCAGGTGTTGTACTGGTACTAAGGGTAAAAGTGGAGGGGCTAAGTCACCAATCCTGAAACATGAGCTATGCAGACACTTCATATAGTGTTAGTAAAAAGCCCAACCTGAGGTGATCATATTCTTGACCTAATACTGACAAATGGGGTTTGACTGTCTAATGTTGAGGTGGGAGAAAATTTGGATTCTAGTGATCACCAATGTCTTTGGTTTGATATTAAAACAAGAACTGAGAAATCATCTAAAAAACAAAAGTTTTAGATTATAAAAGAACAAATTTTGCTGGAATGGGGACATTGCTAAAAAATGACCTGAAAGTTTGGAGTAAAATGACAGGGGTAAGTAATCAGTGGGCACTATTAAAGTCTACCATCCTGGAGGCAACTAGATTCTATGTCAGGCAAGTTAGTAAGAATAAACAGAAGAAAAAAACAATATGGTTCACTAAAGAGGTAAGTAGGATAGTAAAGGGGAAAAAATAGCGTATAGAAGATTAAAGGAAACATGAGCTGACAGAGAGGAGTATAAAAATAGACAAAAGGAGGCTAAACACATTACCAGTGCATCAAAAGCACAGAAAGAGGAGGAAATTGCTAAGTCTATTAAGAAAGGAGATAAAACCTTGTTTTGGTACATTAGCGATAGAAGGAAAAAATACAATGGCATCACTAAAATGAAAATGGGGCACAACACATATGTTGAGGGGACCAGGCTGTAGCAAACCATTTAGACCAGTGGTTCTCAACCCCTGTCCTCAGGACCCACTAACAGGCCAAGTTTGCAAGATAACTGAAATACATCACAGGTGATATCATTTGCTGCTCAGTGATTGCAGTATTCTGGTCTGCACCTCCCCAAGGTAATACTTAAAATCTGGCCTGTTCTTGGGTCCTGAGGAAAGGAGTTGAGAACCACTGATTTAGACAATTACTTCTGTTCAGTCTTCTCAGAAGTAGATTGCACTAATGATAACAAGTTAGGGAATCATATTGGTTCTAGTAATGATGGTTCATTTCTAGGATTCCTGGAGACAGAGGTAGCAGAAGAACTGGCTTGGTTAAAGCTTAATAAAGCAATGGGCCCTGATGGTATTCATCCCAGAGTTCTAAGAGAACTTTGAGATATAGTTGTTGGACCATTAACAGATCTTTTTAATTAATCTCTTCTAACAGGAGAAGTTCCTCATGATTGGTGGATAGCTAATATTGTACCTATCCACAAGAAGGGCAGCAAGGTAGAAGCATGCAATTACAGGCCAGTGAGTTTAACATCAGTTGTAGTCAAGTTAATGGCATCACTCCTGAAAAGAAGGATCATTGTTCACCTAAAAATACACAGCTTGCTGGACCCAAAGCAGCATGGCTTTACTGAGGTCAGATCGTGTCAGACAAATCTGATTGAATTCGTTGACTATATTACCAGTGTTTTGGACCAGGGTGGTGCTGTGGACATAACATATCTTGATATCAGAAAGGCATTTGATACAGTTCCACATAATGATCTAATACAAAAGTTGTACAAGCTGGGACTTAACTCTTAGGTGGTACAGTGGATATGCAGTTGGCTAAATGATAGATCCCAGAGTGTGGTTGTAAATGGGGTTCACTCACAACAAAGACTAGTCACCAGTGGGGTACCACAAGGCTCTGTACTGGGTCCTGTTCTATTTAACCTTCATGTAAGTGATATAACTAAAGGTTTTTTGGGCAAGGTATGTCTCTTTGCTGATGATACAAAGGTGTGTAATAGGGTTGATATTCCTGGAGGTGTCTGTAACATGGAACATGGTTTGGCATTGCTGGAAGTTTGGTCAAAGCAGTGGAGACTTCAGTTCAATATTTCTAAATGTAAAATAATGCACCTAGGGAATATGAATCCCCTTAGAGAGTACAGAATTCGGGGTACAGTGTTAGCCAGCACTACAGAAGAAAAATATTTGGGGTGCTTATTTCATATGATTGCAAAGTGAGCAAACAGTGTGACCAGGCAGGCAGAAAAGCAAATACAATTCTGGGATGTATCAGTAGAGGGATCACCAGCTGGAGGAAGGAAGTTCTGGTTCCTCTATATAGATCTTTAGTGAGACCTCACTTAGAATACTGTGTCCAGTTCTGGAGGCCTTGCTTACAAAAAGATATTGATAAGATAGAACAAGTACAGAGGCGGGTAACAAAAATGAAGAAAGGTCTGGGGGATAAAACATATCAAGAGCGACTTCAGGAACTTAATATGTACAGTCTGGAGGAAAGAAGGAAAAGGGGAGACATGACTGAAACCTTTAAATACATGAAGGTGGTGAATGAGGTTCAGGAGTGCAGTCTTTCCAATATGAAACCAAAATCAAGAACACGGGGACATGATCTTAAACTAACAGGAGGGTAGTTCAAAACTAATCTTAGAAAGTATTATTTTACTGAAAGGGTTGCTGATGATTGGAATAAACTACCAACAGAGGTTGTGAGACAGTCAACAATAAATGGCTTCAAACATGCTTGGGATAAACATAAATCTATAGTCAGACAATGAGGTTAATGGGAAAAAAAACTAAAAACAAAACAAAAAAAAACAAACAAAAATAAGGGCAGACTCGATGGACTACTCAGTCTTTTTCTGCCGTCACTTTTCTATGTTTCTATGTTTCTATGCTTAGTTAGAAAATGAATAGTAGGTATACTGAAAGATAGAGTATTCCTGGGAAATATTCCTTTTTATGGTAGATTTAAAATAACAACATTTTTTTCAAATATTTTTTCTATATATATTTTTTTCAAATGTTTTACGTCTTTCTTTAAAACAATTTTTTCAAATTTGTATTTTTTATTTCTTCTTTGGTATTCATTTTTTAATTTTTTCACCTTTTGTTCATCTTTTTATAGTGTTAAATAAAACTCTTTTTGACTTTGTTAGATATTTTTCATATTTATTTTTCGGTGGTGCCTTTTGTAATGTTAAGCCACTGTGTTTTTAGAGTGGTGGTGTAATGTTAAAATTCTCCACTAGATGATGTTCTGTTTAATTTTTGACCGTCACCAGTAGATGTTGGTTGTGTGTTTTTTCTTCCCTCTTTTTCATTACTATAAGGTACGATTATATAGATAGCCAAATCGGGTACTAAGTTGGTACTAAGTACTAAGTTGTTGAGAAATCTTTGTATTTCACTGCTTTCGCTGTAAGCCCTTTTTTACCCCAAGGACCTCTGTGCTTCCACTCTGGGATCATCTTTGGGCGGAAGCAGTATAGGCATATCTAGTTATCACACACCTTAGTTTGCCTTTTTGTTTATTTTCCCTGAACGGAGGTGGCGCGGCAGTGATGTCATTTCCAGCTTTGGACAGGAGGTGGCTCCATAGTGGGGCCACTTCTGCCCTATTAGTTAAAGTACAGATGGCCTTCCTGTGTCCTTTCCTGAGCAGAAGTGACGCGACAGCAAGGTCACTTCCGCTTTTAGACCAGAGGTGGCTCAGGCCGCGTCGGGTAAGGCTTGGGTGCCACTTGCAGTATTTTTATCTTAATTCAACCTTTGTTTTTGTTTTTA